>PVKV010025067.1:0-30296 GCA_004027835.1 Alouatta palliata
GGCTCACCACAACCTCCGCCTCCTGGGTTCAAGCAGTTCTCCTGCCTCAGCCTCCCAAGTAGCTGGGACTACAGGCACGTGCCACCATGCCCAGCTAATTTTTGTATTTTTAGTAGAGACGGGGTTTCACCATGTTGACCAGGATGGTCTCGATCTCTTGACCTCGTGATCCACCCGCCTCGGCCTCCCAAAGTGCTGGAATTACAGGCGTGAGCCACCGCGCCCGGCCACATACTAAGTTTTGATGTAATTTGTTACACAGCAGTAGATAACTCATACAGATTTTAAAGCTTACGCTTTATTTTAGGGAAACAACCTTAAGTAATATGGGCAGCTAGCTAAATAATCCTGCTAAGGCTGTTGTCTTTGTGTCTGGCACTGGAATTTGAAGTCTGCAGGAAAGGTGTTGGAAAAAAAATCCTGGGGTGTGGGGAGTAGGACTAATTAGAACCCACAATTATAATCTGGATTAACTAGAAATTAGACTGGTCGCTCGGCACCTCTAAAGTTAATGAAGAGTTTTCTGCAAAAGAAGTTGGCACCCTTTTTCAGGGACCTAAACACATATAGTTGACCAAGAGTCAGAGAAACTGAAGGAGGACCAGAGGCAGAGGAAGTAAGTCAGCGGCATGCCTGTCTGTTGACCCAGACCAGCAAGGTAGGCCAGCAGTACAGAGACAGAGAAGACTTGAACAACTAATCACCACGACAGAGTTAAACGTTATACCCAACAACTGTAGAACAGTCATTCTTTTTTTTTTTTTTTGAGACTGAGTTTCACTCTTGTTACCCAGGCTGGAGTGCAATGGCACGATCTCGGCTCACCGCAACCTCCACCTCCTGAGTTCAAGCAATTCTCCTGCTTCAGCCTCCAGAGCAGCTGGGACCACAGGCGCGCACCACCATGCCCAGCTGATTTTTGTATTTTTAGTAGAGACGGGGTTTTAGCATGTTGACCAGGATGGTCTCGATCTCCTGACCTCGTGATCCGCCCGCCTCAGCCTCCCAAAGTGCTGGGATTATAGGCTTGAGCCACCGCGCCAGGCCAAACAGTCATTCTTTATAAAGGCTTACGGTACGTTCACCACAAAAGAACCTATCTGGGTCACATCTCAATAAATGTTAAAAGGATAAAATCTCACAGAGCATGTTCTCTGACCACAACGAAATTAAACTATAAAATGACAACAAATAGATATGTGGAATATTCTCAAAATTTGGAAATTAAATAATATGTTTCCAAACAACTCAGGAGTCAAAGAAGAAATTGCGAGGGAATATAGAAAGGTATTTAAACTGAATGGAGCCAGGTGCAGTAGCTCATGCCTGTGATCCCAGAACTTTTGGAGGTTGAAGTGGGAGGATCACTTAAGGCCCAGAGTTTGAGACCAGCCTGGGTAATGCCATCTCCACAAAAAACAAAAATAAATAAATAAGTAAAATAAAGTAAAATTAATGACAAAGGAAAAATGTATAGCTTTAAGTATATTAAAAAGTGAAGTTTTAAAACAGTCATCCAGGATTCCACCTTAGGAAGTTAAAAAAAGAAGATGAAATAAAACTTAAAAGAGAAAAAAAGTCAGGTGCAGTGGCTCCTGCCTGTAATCCCAGTACTTTGGGAGGCTGATGGGGGAGGATTACTTGAGGCCAGGAGTTCGAGACCAACCTGGGCAACATAGTGAGTGAGACCCTGTCTCTACAAAAAAAAAAAAAAAAAAAAATGCAAAAATTAGCCAGGCATGACAGCACATCCCTGTAGTCCTAGCTACCCAGGAGGTTGAGGCAAGAGGATACTTAAGCCCAGGAGGTCAAGGCTGCAGTGAGCTATAATTGTGCCCCTGCACTCAAGTCTGGTTGATGGGGCCACATACCATCTCTGAAAAAAAAAAAAGAGAGAGGCCAGGTGCGGGAGTTCACTTCTGTAATTCCAGCACTTTGGGAGGTCCAGGCGGGAGGAACACCTGAGGTCGGGAGTTTGAGACCACTCGGACCAACGTGGAGAAATATCATCTCTACTAAAAATACAAAATTAGCCGGGCATGGTGGCGCATTCCTGTAGTCCTAGCTACTCGGGAGGCTGAAGCAGGAGAATCACTGGAACCCGGGAGAAGGAGGTTGTGGTGAGACAATAAAGATAAGAACAGACATCAGTGAACCAGAAAACAGAAAAATATTTCTTAAAAATCCACAAAACGGAAAGCTGGAATTTAAAAAAATCAGTAAAAGTAATGAACTCATGAATGGACTGGGGGAGGGGAGGAGAGGGAAGAGAGGAGACACGTTGTGACAATGGAGATGAAAGATTGGACATTACTACAAATCCTACAGACATTGAAAGGATAATAACAGAATACTGTGAGGATCAGTATGCCTATACATTTGACAACCTAGAGGAAGTGGAAAAATTCCTGGAAGAAAGCAAACTGCCAAAATTGATACAAGAAAATAGAAAAAAGCTGAATACACCTTTTATCTATTAAAGAAATTAAATTTGTAACACAAAATCTTCCCACAAACAGAACTCTGAGCCCAAATGACTTTACTGGTGAATTCTATCAAACACTTCAGGAAGAAATAATGCTAATTTTACACGAATCTCATTTTATAAACATTACTCTTATTCAATCCTCTCACTCATTTTATAAGCATTACCATGATATCAAAACCGGAGAAAATATTACTCAAAAAGAAAACAATATTCAGCCAGGCATGTTGGCTCAAGCCTGTAATCCCAGTATTTGGGAGGCCAAGGCGGGCAGATCACAAAGTCAGGAGTTCGAGACCAGCCTGGCCAACATAAAGAAACCCTGTCTCTACTAAAAATACAAAAATTAGCCAGGCACACCTGTAGTCCCAGCTACTCAGGAGGCTGAAGCAGGAGAATTACTTGAACCTGGGAGGTGGAGCTTGTGGTGAGCCGAGATTGTGTCACTGCACTCTAGCCTGGGCAATAGAGCAAGACTCTGTCTCAAAAAAAAAAAAAGCAATATTCCTTATGAACATAAACACAAAACCTATAGCTAAGAAGTACATTTCAAGCTGGGTGTAGTGGCTCATGCCTGTAATCCCAGCACTTTGGGAGGCCGAGGTAGGCAGATCACAAGGTCAGGAGTTCGAGACCAGCCTGACCAACATAATGAATCACTTGAACCCAGGAGGCAGAAGTTGCAGTGAGCCGTGATTGTGCTACTGCACTCCAGCCTGGTCGACAGAGTGAGACTCTGGAAAGAAAAAAAAAAAAAAAGAAATATATTTCAAAATTGCAAAGAAATACAAGTGACGTTTATACAATGAATATAATATTTAAAAATTGAAAATCAGTTTGCAGAACACAGGAGGAAAACCATGATCGTATCAATAGATGTAAAATAAGAATTGACAAAATTCAATAACTATTCATGATTTTAAAATAATAATTCAGTAAACTGGAATGAGAAGGTAACTTCTTAAATTTGATGAGAACGTTTGTAAAAGTCCTCATGTAACATTAAACTTAATGATAAAAGATTTATTGTTCTCTCCAAGTTTGTAAAAAAGGCTAAGATGACAATTCTTACAATTTCTAGTCAACAGTGTGCTGGGGGATCTAGCTTGGTAATAAAATAAGGCAAAGAAAATAAAAAAGCATGTGAATTGAAAAGAGTTAGGTAAAACTGCCTATTTGCAGATGACATAATCAGGTATTTAGGAAATCTGAAGGAATATTTTTTAAAATTAATAGAACTGATAAGTTAATTTGGCATAGTGGCAAAATACAGGTTGATATACTAAATTCATGTGTATTTATACATACTAGCAACAAGTAATTAGAAAAGAAAAAGTAAATAGAACCATTTCAAATGCCACCAAAACACATAAATACTTAAAAGTATTTGTAAGACCTATATACTGAAAACTGTAAAACATTGCTGAAAAGAGACTAGAGAAATCCTAAATAAACAGAGGTACACCATGTTCGTGGCTTGCAAGATTAAATGCTATTATGATGTTAATTCTCCCCGAGATATTTATGGATTTATTACAATCTCACTTTTATTATTTTTTTAAATCTCTTTTTTTCCTTTTTGTGGAGAACAGAAATTATATCTCGTTATATTGCCCAGGCAGGTCTCGAACTCCTGGGCTCAAGCTATCCTCCCGCCTCTCCCTCCCTAAGAGCTGGGATTACAGGCATGAGCCATAGCACCCAGCCGAATTTAATGCAGTCTCAATCAAAACCTGAGAATATGTTTTTGCATACATTGACAAGCTGATTTTAAAATTTATATTAAAATGCTAAAGATCAAGAATCACCAGAATATAGTCATTTTGAAAGAAAAAAATAAGAGGACTCATACCAACTTGTTTCAGGACCTACTACAAAGCAAAAGTAGTAATCTCAGCACTTTGGGAGGCTGAGATGGGCGGATCAATTGAGGTCAGGAGTTCGAGACCAGCCTAGCCAACGTGGTGAAACTCCATCTCTACTAAAAATACAAATTAGCCAGCCATGGTGGCACGCGCCTGTAATCCCAGCTACTCAAGAGGTTGAGGCGGGAGAATCACTTGAACCCGGGAGGTGGAGGTTGCAGTGAGCAGAGATCACATCACTCACTGCACTCCAGCCTGGGTGACGAAAGAAAATTCCATCTCGAAAGAGAAAAAAAAAAAAAGACTGGTGTAAAGATGGGCATATGGGATCAATGAATCCAAATTGAAAATCTAGAAATAGATCCACAAATACATAGTCAGTTCATATTTTTACAAAGTTGCCACAGTTGGGCCGAGCGCCATGGCTCATGCCTGTAATACCAGCACTTTGGGGGGCCGAGGCGCGCAGATCACCTGAGGCCAGGAGTTTGAGATCAGCCTGGCCAACATGATGAAATCCCATCTCTACAAAAAATACAAAAATTAGCAGGGTGTGGTGACGGGTGCCTGTAGTCCCAGCTACTCGGGAGGCTGAGGCAGGAGAATCGCTTGAATCCAGAAGGTAGAGGTTGCACTGAGCCAAGATGGCACCACTGCACTCCACCGGGGGACAGAGACAGACTCTGTCTCAAATAAACAAAATAAAATAAAATAAAACTCTCATCTTACAAATGGAAAAAAAGAAGTGTCTGTGAAATTCAATAGGTGGGATAAATATAGAATGGACTCAGTTGGAGATCAAATTAGTTAACTAAAATGTCCAAAGTAATGTTTCTTAGCCAAAAAAGAATACTTGATTAGCAATATCAAGTATTACAGAACAGCTGAATACTTCAGATAATTAAAAAGTTCCATCAGCTGTTAATAGAAGCTCTAGAAAGAGGAAACAGAAATAAAGAATATGGAATTTTTTAGAAGAAAAGAACAATTTCCCGGAGTTGAAGAAAGTCAAGGAGCTTCACACTCCAAGTACCACTGGCTGCAGGCCAAGCAGAACAAATTTAAAACAAAATTTTTTTTTTTTTGAGACGGAGTCTTTTTCTGTTGCTCAGGCTGGAGTGCAATGGCACCATCTTGGCTGACCACTACCTCCATCTCCCGGGTTCAAGCCATTCTCCTGCCTTAGCCTCCCAAGTAGCTGGGATTACAGGCATGCGCCACCATGCCCAGCTAATTTTTTGTATTTTTAGTAGAGACGGGGTTTCTCCATTTGCTCAGGCTGGTCTCAGACTCTTGACCTCGGGTGATCTGCCCGCCTCAGTCTCCCAAAGTGCTGGGATTACACGCATGAGCCACTGGGCCCAGCCAAAAAAATGTTTTTTAACCAACAGAAATGATGGTTGAATTTCAAGATTCTCAGGAAAACCAGAAAATTCTAGACACAGTCTACAAAGGAACAAGGATTTGACTGGAATCAGATTTACATTGGCAACATTGATTATTAGAAGTTAGTTAAGCAGGCCGGGCATGGTGGCTCACGCCTGTAATCCCAGCACTTTGGGAGGCTGAGGCGGGTGGATCACTTGAGGTCAGGAGTTCAAGACCAACCTGGCCAATGCGGTGAAACCCGTCTCTACTAAAAATACAAAAATTAGCTGGGTGAGGTGGTACACGCCTGTAATCTCAGCTACTCGGGAGGCTGAGGCGGGAGAATCACTTGAATCCAGGAGGCGGAGGTTGCAGTGAGGCGAGATTGCGCCACTGCACTCCAGCCTGGGCACCAGGAGCAAAACTCCATCTCAAAAAAAAGAAGAAAAAGACAGTTAAGCAATCTCTTCAGTCTTCTGAGACCAAAAGTATCATGACTTGAAGTCTAATTTTTTTCTTTTCTTTATTTTTAGAGATAGTCTTGCTGCGTTGCTCAGACTGGCCTCAAACTTCTGGGCTCAAGTGATCCCTACTAATCAGCTAGCACTACAGGCGTGCCCATGGTACCTGGCTGAAGTCTAAAATTTGATCAACTCTGAGCAGCATTTACTTACAATGGCAGGATAAAGATCTTTTCAGATGTACAAGATCTTCCCATTCCCACGTGGCTTACTGCCACCTGATCTCTCTGCTTCCGGTCTTGTCTCAGCCCATACTTCTCTACTTTGCAGATGGATGATCTTTTTGTCAGGCAAACTGCATCATTAACTCCTCAGGGAATTTATTTTCCGCACTCAGCTCCAGTCACTCTTTTTTTCCCACCAGCTACTTCTGGTCACACGGAAGCCCTTCCTTCTCCACCCTTTCTTTCTGAGTCTCTAGAATGTACCATGGTCCCTTCTGATTCCCTCTGCAAAAGATGCCCTTCTCCTGGCTCATTCTTCATCTTCCTTCAGGTCTTAGTCTTGATGTTATTTCCGCAAAAAAGTATTCCATGGACCCTCACTCCCATTCCCATCACTCCAGCAGATTAGGTTCGACTCCTTTGTTGGTGACCCTAACAGCCCCTGTGCTTATAATTATAGTAATTGTATATACAGCTATAATTTGTATAATTATTTGTTTAATGTCTGTTTTCTCAATAGGTATTAAGCTCCATAAATGTAGCCTCATTTAACCTACAGCTCCGTAGGTGAGAATGCTGTCTGTCTGTTCTCAATGTCTAATTTCTTTTTCTTTTCTTTCTTTGTTTTATTTTTTATTTTTATCTTTATTTTTTATTTTTGGAGACGAAGTCTTACTGTGTCAACCAGGCTGGAAAGCCGTGGCGCCATCTCGGCTCACTGCAACCTCCATCTCCCGGGTTCAAGTGATTCTCCTGCCTCCGCCTCCTAAGTAGCTGGAATTACAGGCATGTGCCACCACACTCAGCTAATTTTTGTATTTTTAGTAGAGTCAGGGTTTCACCATGTTGGCCATGCTGGTCTCAAACTCCTGACCTCAGGTAATCCACCCATCTCAGCCTCCCAAAGTGTTGGGATTACAGGCATGAGCTACAGCTCTTGGCCTTCTTTTCTTCTGAGTGCGTGCCCAGCCTCAACATATGTTTTCCACTCTTCCAGTAACAGACCAGATTTTCCAGTCTCTCTTGGCTATGTGACTAAGTGCTGGCTAATGAGGTGTGAGCAGAAGCATCATGTACAACTTGTGGGGTGTGTTATTAAATGAAGTATGTTTGATCTTCACTTCTCCACTTCTCCTTCCTGCTGGCTAGTTAACTATTACCAACCTTACTAAGGTAGACCAGGTGCTGTGGCTCACATCAGTAATCCTCCGGCACTCTGGAAGGCTGAGATGGATGGATTACCTGTGGTCAGGAGTTCGAGACCAGCCTGGCCAACACGGCGAAACCCAGTCTCTACTAAAGACACAAAAATTAGCTGGGTGTGGTGGCACGTGCCTGTAATCCCAGCTACTCAACTTGGGAGGCTGAAGCGGGAGAATCACTTGAACCCAGGAGGTTGCAGTGAGCCGAGACAGAGCCACTGCACCCCAGCCTGGGTGACAGAGCAAGATTCTGTCTCAAAAAAAAAAAAAAGAAAATTTCGCCGGGCGTGGTGGCTCACGCCTGTAATCCAAGCACTTTGGAGGCGAAGGCGGGTGGATCACCTGAGGTCGGGAGTTCAAGACCGGCCTGACCAACACGGTGAAACCCCGTCTTAAAAAAAAAAAAAAAAGAAAACTTGACTAAGGTCAATACCACCTAGGGATGAATGGTCAATAACGCAGGAACAAGTATCTCTGATTGAGAAGCCACCTCATACCTGTCCTAAAATAATATTCTTGGGCCAGGTGCTGTGGCTTACGCCTGTAATCCTAGCACTTTGGGAGGCTGAGGCGGGTGGATCATGAGGTCAGGAGTTTGAGACCAGCCTGGCCAATGTTGTGAAACCCTGTCTCTATTAAAAATACAAAAATTAGCTAGGCATGGTGGCAGGCACCTGTAGTACCAGTTACTCGGGAGGCTGAGACAGAAGAATCGCTTGAACCTGGGAGGTGGAGGTTGCAGTGAGCCAAGATCATCCCACTGCACTCCAGCCTGGGTGACAAAGTGAGACTCATCTCAAAAAAAAAAAAAAAAAAAAAAAAAGAAATATATATATAGATAGACAGATAGATAAATAATAACATTATTGAACTACTTGTTACATGAGTTTAAAAAAGAAACATACTCCAGATTGCATTGCCAGAACCCAGCCTCCCTTCTGAAAAATAGTATCCTTATCCTCAAAGAAAAACTCTAGAATCACCTCTCATTTCACTGATGGTTCTTTTCACTCACGGGTACTATAAATATTTTTTATATTCAATGATCTATTTATATAACCTTTCCATTTTTTATTATCCAGTTATCTGGATGCCTTTTATATGACCTGCTGCTTCCATGTTATCAATCTTAAATTACAATGGAAAAAGAAGATATACCTGCAAAATGCCTTCTTACAAGTTATATTTGGAGTCCTAAAGGTGTCCTCTTCCAAGGAGAGATGGGCCATCCATGCCGAAACAAGCAAGATACAAGTCAGTATGGAAAGTTTCTTATTGTATCTCGAGTTTCAAGAGGGATCGATAAGGACAACTTCACATGTACTTTTGGTGGCCAGTACATTATACATTATAAATGTCAGTATGTATGGATCAAGTCACTTCCCCTGCTTAAAAATTTTTCTTTTTTCTAAAAGAAAAAAAAAAAAAAAGCCAGATGCAGTGGCTCATGCCTGTTAATCCCAGCGCTTTGGGAGGCTGAGGCGGGTGGATCACAAGGTCAGGAGTTCGAGACCAACCTGATCAATCTGGTGAAACCCTGTCTCAAAAAATATATATATTTTTCTTTTTCTTTTTTTTTTTTTTTTTGGAATGGAGTCTCGCTCTGTCACCAGGCTGGAGTGCAGTGGCACGATCTCGGCTCACTGCAGCCTCCACCTCCCGGGTTCGAGAAATTTTCTGCCTCAGCCTCCCGAGTAGCTGAGATTAGCAGGGATTCCGGGCACCTGTCACATCTGGCTAATTTTTGTACTTTTAGTGGAGATGGGGTTTCACAATGTTGGCCAGGCTGTTCTTAAACTCCTGACCTCCTGATCCACCTGCCTCGGCTTCTCAAAGTGTTGAGATTACAGGCGTGAGCCACCAAACCCAGCCCTTTTTTTGTGTGTGTGACAGAGTTTCGCTGTTTCGCTCTTGTTGCCCAGGCTTTAGTGCAATGGCACGATCTTACCTCACCGCAGCCTCCACCTCTCCTGTTCAAGCGATTCTCCTGCCTCAGCCTCCTGGGTAGCTGGGATTACAGGCATGCGTCACCACTCCCAGCTAATTTTTGTATTTTTAGTAGAGACGGGTTTCTCCATATTGGCCAGACTCATCTCGAACTCCTGACCTCAAGGAATCTGCCCACCTCAGCCTTCCAAAGTGCTGAGATTACAGGAGTGAGCCACCACACCCAGCCATCAGGCTTCATTTTTATCTGTTACTACGAGCATTGGCCCTATAAAAATGTTAGGCAATGGTGAAATGTTACCTGTCTCTACTAAAAATACAAAAATTAGCTAGGTGTGGTGGTCCGCGCCTGAAATCACAGCTGCTGGGCAGGCTGAGGCAGGAGAATCGTTTGAACCCAGGAGGAGGCGGAGGTTGCAGTGAGCTGAGATCACGCCACTGCACTCCAGCCTGGCAACAGAGTGAGACTCCGTCTCAAAAAAAAAAAAAAAAAAAAAAAAAAAAAAGTGTTAGGCAAACCCCTAGTTGTGTACATGATGTCCTGGAGTGCAAACTCAAATGTGGCAAAAGACAGGGAGAGGCTTACTTGAGGACAGAGCATGGTATGGTGGTTACGAGCTTAGCCTTTGGAACCCAGCTCTCTGGTTTTGAATCTCTGCCCCATTGTTTATAAGCTATTATTCTTAGGCACTTTCCTGTTTTCTTTTTTTTTTTTTAGCCACGCCCCCCAACTTTTCTGTTTTCTCTGTGCCTCAGGTTCCTCAGCTACAACATGGACCTAAACAGTGCCTCATAGGCTTATGAGAATTCAGTCATTTCGCTTTAGTAAAGGGCTTCAAAGATTGCCTGCAAAGGGTAAGTGCTATGGAGACGTAAATAAACAACACACACTTCATGGGAGCTGCTGTTCCCAAAGAGGTGAAACTACACTACTAGTCACAGTGGTCAAGTACTACATATGTAAATGCCACTTCTGGGCTATGCCCTTCTCACCATTCTCAATCCATTGTCTTGGGTTAAGGAATTGTGTCACCAAGACTTGTTATATATAGACATTTTCCGGGAGCTATAAACAGGGAGCTATTACCACACCTTTAGCAAGGTCCAGGTGTAGGGTCTAGAATGATTCATTTCAATATACAGGAGACAGAAAGAAGTAGTTCATTTAGGGTGGGGCACGGCAGCTCATGCCTGTAATCCCAGCACTTTGGGAGGCCGAGGCAAGCAGATCACGAGATCAGGAGTTCGAGACCAGCCTGGCCAACATGGTGAAGCCCGTCTCTACTAACAATACAAAAAATTAGCTGGGTGTGGTGGCACGTGCCTGTAATCTCAGCTACTCGGGAGGCTGAGGCAGAAGAATCGCTTGAACCTGGGAGGCAGAGGTTGTGGTGAACAGAGATGGCGCCATTACACTCCAGCCTGGGTGACAGAGCATGACTCAGTCTCAAAAAAAAAAAAAGTAGTTCATTCAGTCTAACAAATATTGACTGAGAACTTCTGAGATTGGCTAGCTGTTTCCCATTCAGCTGGCTTGCACAGCCCAGGAGCCTTGAATCTAGGAAGGAACCATGAGGAGCTCTCTCCAGTGCATTGTGAGTGGAGTGATGGGAGGCACTTTCGGGCCATGGCAGTTGACAGGTGTGTTTTCTACATGCACTCTCTTTTATCCCTTATCTGAGACTCTGTTGGAGGGCTCTGACGTCCTGGGTGTTGCAAAAACTTCGGAAAGAAGGTCTCTAAGCACAGAGCAGAGCCTCCACCTCCCCTAATTCCAACCTGAGGTTTCTCTTTGTTATGTGAATTTAAATTGAAGCCTACGAGTCATTTTAACTTTTTTTTTTTTTTTTTTTTTTGAGACGGAGTTTCGCTCTTGTTACCCAGACTGGAGTGCAATGGCACGATCTCGGCTCACCGCAACCTCCGCCTCCCGGGTTCAAGCAATTCTCCTGCCTCAGCCTCCCGAGTAGCTGGGACTACAGGCACGTGCCACCATGCCCAGCTCATTTTTGTATTTTTAGTAGAGACGGAGTTTCACCATGTTGACCAGGATGGTCTCGATCTCTTGACCTTGTGATCCACCCGCCTCGGCCTCCCAAAGTGCTGGGATTACAGGCGTGAGCCACAGCGCCCGGCGCCTACGAGTCATTTTAATGGGGCTTCATCACTAAGCAGCTGGATAAATGCTATTATTATGTATATAAAACTACCTCTGGGCTGGGCACGGTGGCTCATGGCTGTAATTTCATCACTTTGGGAGGCCAAGGCAAGTAGATTGCTTGAGCTCAGGGGTTCTAGACTAGCCTGGGCATCATGGCAAAAGCTCATCTATACAAAAAATATTTTTAAAAAAGCTGGCTTAGTGATGCATGCCTTGTAGTTCTAGTTGCTTGGGAGGCTAGGTGGAAGAATCACATGAGCCCAAGAGGCAGAGGCTGCAGTGAGCTATGATCGTGCCACTGCACTCCAGCCTGGACGGCAGAGTGACGCCCTGTCTCAAAAAAAACAAAAGGCCAGGCATGGTGGCTCATGCCTATAATCCCAGCACTTTGAGAGGTCAAGGCAGGAGGATCACTTGAGGTCAGGAGTTCGAGACCAGCCTGGCCAACATGGTGAAACTCCATTTCTACTAAAAGTATAAAAATTAGCTGAGCGTGGTGGTGGGTGTCTGTAATCCCAGCTGCTTGGGAGGCTGAAGCAGGAGAATTGCTTGAACCTGGGAGGCTTGAACGTAGACAGAGCTGGGATTACAGGTGTGCACCACCAAACCTGGCTCATTTTTGTATTTGTAGTAGAGACAGAGTTTTGTTGTGTTGGCCAGGCTGTTCTCAAACTCCTGACCTGAGGCGATCACCCACATCAGCTTCTCAAAGTGCTGGGATTATAGGTGTGAGCAACCATGCCTGGCTGACTCACTATATTTCAAGGGTCCTTTTCTCAAAGACATACCAAAAAACAAAAAAACCCACGCAATTACTACCAGGCTACTTCTTCCACACCCCCAGGATCGCAGGAGAAAGGAGCAAAGCTGGCATGGTTTCTCTCTGCTTCATTCACTTGAAAACGAAGGTCTCTGCACTTTGGGGGAATTACAGTAGTTTCCCCTCACAAAAGGGGAAGAACTTTTGGTCTGTGGGTTCCTAACTTCATGACAGTCTTCTCTCTCCCTGTGGAAGGAGAATTTTTTTTTTTCTTTTTAAAATAGAGACAGGATTTCACCATGTTGGCCGGGCTGGTCTTGAACTCCTGACCTCAGGTGATCTGCCTGCCGCGGCCTCCCAAAGTGCTGGGATTACAGGCGTGAGCCACCATGCCCGGCCTGTGGAAGGAGAATTCAATCCTAACTCTTCCACTCCAACCCCTCAAATAGTAAATTGAGGCTATCAAGACAATTCCAATTCTAGGTTTCTTTTTGCAATGAGGGCTTAAATGGGAGCCCTTGAGTATACTTTTTTTGCTGAGCATTATGAATGATTTCATATTTAGCACTAGCTTTGTTACTGAGGCTATAAATCACCCTCAGCAACAGCAACCTTTGGCACCTCTATTCTTGAATATCACATTTTAAGTAAAGCACAACCTAGAAAACAACTCAGCACCAGGCCGAGTGCAGTGGCTACGAATCCAGCACTTTGGGAGGCCGAGGCGGGTGAATCACGATGTCAGGAGATCGAGACCATCCTGGCTAACACGGTGAAACCCCGTCTTTACTAAAAGTACAAGAAATTCGCTGGGCAGTGGCGGCACGTACCTGTAGTTCCATCTACTCGGGAGGCTGAGGCAGGCGAATCACTTGAACCCAGGAGGCGGAGGTTGCAGTGAGCCGAGATTGCACTCCAGCCTGGGCAACAAGAGCGAAACTCTGTCTCAAAAAAAAAAAAAAAAAAAGAATGAAAAATGAAAATACTACATATGCTTTCTAAACCTACCTCCATTGAACTGATACTCGAAAGCAGAGATCTTAGATAAACCCTGTGTTCTAAATTAGTATTGGTTGACTGGCTGTACCTTTGAATCAGTGTATTATATTTCACTTTCCAAAAAACAGCTGCATTTTAATAAGAGCCTTTGATGTTAGTGTATTCCCCATAGAGACAGAGTTAGACCTGCCAATTTTGTGTGTATTATTCTAGCATCTATAAGACTGTCAGAAATAAAATCATACATTTTGGGAACTGCAAGTGACTTTGGACTTTTCAATTGTCATCTAGGCAGCTTATTTGCCATTTGTCATGTGGCATCTGCTTGAACAACAAGAAAAATTTCAATCAGACTTTGAAAAAGAATAAAATGTAATTTTTAAAACCAACACTTTATTAAATTGGACAACAGGTAAATCACTAAGAAGTAGCACAGGCCGGGCGCGGTGGGTGGCTCACACCTGTAATCCAAGCACTCTGGAGGCCAATGCGGGCCGATCATCTGAGGTCGGGAGTTCAAGGCCAGCCTGACTAACATGGTGAAACCCCATCTTAAAAGAAAAAAGAAAAAAAAAAAAAAAGTAGCACAAAGACTATTTTATTATCTTTGTTTTAATTTGCTTCTTAAAAATGATTCAAGAGTTTTGTTTTTATTTATTTATTTTTTTATAGAGATGGGGTTTCTCCCTGTTGGTCAGGCTGGTGGTCTCAAACCCCTAACCTCAGGTGATCTGCCAATTTCGGCCTCCCAAAGTGCTGGGATTACAGGCGTGAGCCACTGGACCTGGCCAAGAGTTTTGTTTTTTATTGATTTATTTATTTATCTTGAGACCGAGTCTCATTCTGTTGCCCAGGCTGGAGTGCAATAATGTGATCTTGGCTCACCGCAACCTCCACCTCCCGAGTTCAAGAGATTCTCCTGTCTCAGCCTCTCAAGTAGCTGGGATTACAGGCACCCGCAACCATGCCCGGCTAATTTTGTATTTTTACTAGAGACAGGGTTTCCGCATGTTGGTTGGGCTGGTCTTGAACTCCTGACCTCAGGTGATCCACCCGCCTTGGCCTCCCAAAGTGCTGGGATTACAAGTGTGAGCCACCTTGTGGGCAAGAGTTCTGTTTTTAATTAACTTATTGTTTTTTAATCTCTCTTTGTTTTTCCTGTACCATTAAACACAAACTTCCTGGACCACAGGGAAGACTAAAGGGGATTTAGGGGAATGGAGAAGGGAGCATAAAAGATGAATGAGCTGCTTCAGCAGGAGAGGACCTGGGGGTAACCAGGACTAGTGGGTACCAGCCTGCAATGCATTGGAAGCACTCGGAGTTTTTGGAAATGCAGAGTCTCAAGTCCTACTACTAAGATTTTTTTTTGTTTTGAGACGGAGTTTCACTCTTGTTGCCCAGTCTGGAGTGCAATAATGTGATCTTGGTTCACCACAACCTCCACCTCCCGGGTTCAAGAGATTCTCCTATCTCAGCCTCCCAAGTAGCTGGGATTACAGGCACCCGCAACCATGCGCAGCTAATTTTGTATTTTTAGCAGAGATGGAGATTCTCCATGTTGGTCAGGCTGGTCTTGAACTCCTGACCTCAAGTGATCTGCCTGCCTCGACCTCCCAAAGTGCTGGGATTATAGGTGTGAGCCACTGAGCCCGGCAAGTCCTACTACGGAGATTTAGATTCAAAAGTTGTAAGTCGTGACCCAGGAATGTATATTAAATTTCTTTGGTAATCCTGATGATCATCCGACCTGTTGCATCGCCATTCAGTTTAGTTCTTCCATTCTACAGGGCAAATGACCAGAAGTGGCTTTCACAAAATTAATTTGTAATCAGAGTTGAGGTTGGAATCCAAGTATCCATATCCCATGGATTGCCTTATCCATGTTCCTTCAACGTTACCAAACTCAAGGAAGAGAGGAATGAAGGGCCCATAGGCTGAACAGTGAGAAATACAGACGACCTAGCTACATGCTTTTACCTTGAATAGCCCTGATATCCTATTCTGAAGAATCTGACTCAGTAGTTCCATTGGGGTATTTATGACAGCGAAAGTTAGAAACAACTTAATTGACCAACAATAGGATACTGGGTATATAAATTATAGTACATGGCTATGGTACAAGGGAAAAATATGCGGGCTTTAACAATGAGCTTTATGCCTACACTCACTCCCGATGTGTGATTTTGAGGCTGCTGTCTTAAGAGTGAAACGACTTTGGCTTGGCTACATGTTCTATCACCACTGTTGTACCAAGGTACATATTTCAATGAGGAATGAGAATTTATCTGTGTAGCCTCCTTGGAGTTTTATTTGCATTATCTACGTGTGTGTGATTTAGACCTTTAACAAATAGTCACAATACACATACACACAGAGAAAAAATTTCCGAAGTATATATCTCAAAATATTACAGTAGGTTTCTCTGGGTAATTGAGATCACAGGAATTTTTTCAAAAGTTTACTAATTATATTTCACATATTTTCACAACAAATAATCAGCACATACATGCAACACATTCACATATAAAATCAGAGGTTTTTATGGTTTTGGCAATTGGTTACAGTTCATTGATTCTTTGTTGAACCAAATACCAGCCCAAACAAGAATAAAGATGATAAAAAGGTTACAGGCCTTTTCCTTTGCCTGCTTTTCTGTGAGCTCTTCAGCGTTTCATAAAACTGAAATAAAATTATGCACCATGTCTGTATTTGAATTGATTGTATATTTGTTGAATGTCTGTGCTTACGTGAAGACTCTTCCTAGCATAAAAATATGAGTATCATAATAAATGTTCATTTTTCTTTCCCTTGGGGATTTGATTAGTAGTTTAGGAGGACATGGTACAGAGGGCTACAATAATAAAAAGGTAGAGCAGTTTTTTTGCAAGAAGCAAGGAGTAAGATTCTGTAATTGACCCAATATTAGATCAACAGCTTTACCAAAGACCTTGCTGCCTACTGCGTTTATTAATAATGTAGCTATAGTGGTACACAAAGGAAGTGGTTTCTGTTTACCGAGAAAATATTGAAACCTCCATTAAAAATAAGGTTATACGGTCTAGCAATAAAAATGTATGCATGTGCAACATATTACTGTATTTTCCGAGTTGACTGCAGCTTTGGTAAGTCAAAGGTGGTTATTTCTTCTATGAGACAGGCTTGTGATGGAGAGAACATTTGCTGATTTTGTGATTCTAATCTTGTCTCTGCTACTGACTTGTTCTGTGATCTTGGGTAACAGCTACATGTAAAGTTCAGGGTTCAAAACAATCTGGCTCTCCCTATAGAAAGTGCACTTAGATATGTGCATATCTATACAAGTTTAAGTACACGTGTATATATGCGATATTTAGCTACAAGGGAAATATACAAAGTTCTTTTTTTTGTTTGTTTTTTGTTCTTTCTTTCTAAAGAAACAAAGTTCTTATAATATATTCATCTACTGGCTGGGTGCGGTGGCTCATGCCTCTAATCCCAACATTTTGGAAGCGGGTGGATCACAAGATCAGGAGTTTGAGACCAGCCTGGCCAACATGGCGAAACCCCATCTTTACTAAAAATACAAAAATTGTCTGGATGTGGTGGCGGGCACCTGTAATCCCAGCTACTCAGGAGGCTGAGGCAGGAGAATTGCTTGAACCCGCGGGGGCGGAGGTTGCGGTGAGCCAAGATTGCACCACTGCACTCCAGCCTGGGCGACAGAGTGAAATGTCTCAAATATACATTTGTGTGTGCGTATATATGTGTGTGTGTACACACACACACACACACCCATACACACACATTCATATACTAAGAATTTCAGAGTCCGTGATCTAGATGTCATTTTTTTAAAGGTCATCTAAAAATAGAATATCTTTCATTAAGTCAGAGTCCTGGAACATTAAAAGTTAAACATTAAAAATAGAGGGCTGGGTTGGGTGCAGTGGCTCACGCCTGTAATCACAGCACTTTAGGAGGCCGAGGATCACTCGAGGTCAGGAATTTGAGATCAACCTGGTCAACATGGTGAAACCCTGTCTCCACTAAAAAATACAAAAATTAGCTGCGTCTGGCAGCAGGTGCCTGTAATCCCAGCTAGTCGGGAGGCTGACACAGAACTGCTTGAACCCAGGAGGTGGAGGTTTCAGTGAGTCGAAATTGTGCCATTGCACTCCAGCCTGGTGACAAGAGTGAAACTCCGCCTCAAAAAAGTAAAAATTAAAAATAAAAATATATGGATGTTGCGTTGCAGTAGCTTTGAAGAAAGAAAAAAAGAAAAAAAAGAAAAAGGAATATATAGGGATGAAGTCTGGGCGCAGTCTCATGCCTGTAATTCCAGAGCTTTGAGAGGCCGTGACAGGCAGATCACCTGAAGTCAGAATTTGGAGACCATCCTGGCCAACATGGTGAAACCCCGTCTCTTTTAAAAACAGAAAAATTAGCCCGGCGTAGTTGTGTGTGTCTATAGTCCCAGCTACTCGGGAGGCTGAGGCAGGAGAATCGCTTGAACCCGGGAGCAGATGTTGCAGTGAACCGAGAAAGCGCCACTACAGTCCAGACTGGGTGACAGAGCAAGACTCCATTCCCCCCCCAAAAAATGTATATATATATATTTATATTTATATGTGTGTGTATATATATTTTTTATATGCGTATATATACATATATATATAGAGAGAGAGGGAGAGATAGGAATGACAGCACAAGGTGCTTTTTATAGTACCTGCTTCTTACTGCCTTACAACTATTTTGCTAGTTTTCTAATGGTGAGGACACCCTACTGAAGCATGAGGCAAATTACTAGGCTGGGAATGTGATGTGCTGATGTTGGCTTTATGTTTCTGGAGTCTAGTTCTGTCTACCCCTAACGCACCTGGGTGTCTTCTAGTCCCATGGTTGCAATAGTGTTGATAACTTGTGTTTGTTTAGTGCTTATTGCTTGTCAAGCCCTGTGCTAAATATTTTACGTGCATTAACTCCTGTACTTTTAATTGTATTGATTAGGAAATGAAGCACTGAGAGATTAATTGACTTGACTAAATCTACTCAGCCCGTAAGAGGCAAGGCCGAGACTCAAATGTAGGGCATCTGTCTCCAAAGCCACACCCTTAGCCATTCCCTGCACAGCCTTCTCTACGAGATCACTGCCAGTCTGCTCATGGAGCTGGTCTCTGGTACTCACATCTCATTCACAGAGCCTCTGGATTTATGCACAATTAACATCCCTAAATAATGAATAAATGATACTGGTATTTCTCAGATCAGTTGCAAGATACTTTTTTTTTTTTTTTTTTTTAATGGCACAGCCTCAGGAGGTCCTGAGAACATGTGCCCTTTTCATTTTTTTTTTTTTTTTTTTTTGGCAAGATACTTTGTTAATGACTTGTTTCAAATGATAAAGGATCAAACTTTCTAAACTGTCAACTAAAAAATAAAATAGCAGAATCAAGGCTGACTGGGAAACAGAGTCATACTTTACTCGTTTGCCTTCTGATGTGATAAAAAACAAGCAAAATATCTTAGTGCCTTAGCACAAAAGAGTTTTTTTTTTTATTATTACATTTTTAATAAAGACAGGGTTTCTCTATGCTGGCCAGGCTTATCTTGAACTCCTGACCTCAGGTGATCCACTCGCCTCAGCCTCCCAAAGTGCTGGGATTACAGGCATGAGCCACCCTGCCCAGTCCTTTTTTGTTTTTTGTTTTTTGTTTTTTTTGAGACAGAGTCTCGCTGTGTCTCCAGGCGCCAGGCTGGAGTGCAGTGGTGCAATCTCGGCTCACTGCAATCTCCGCCTCCTGGGTTCAAGCAATTCTTCTGCCTCAGCCTCCCGAGTAGCTGGGACTACAGGCACGTGCCACCACGCCCAGCTAATTTTTGCATTTTTTAGTAGAGACGGAGTTTCGCCATGTTGGCCAGGATGGTCTCGATCTCTTGACCTCGCGATCCGCCTGCCTCGGCCTCCCAAAGTGCTGGGATTGCAGCCGTGAACCACCGCGCCAGGCCAAAAGAGTTTATTTCTCACTTACGTCAAGTCCTCTAAGCAAGTCAGCAGGTCAGCTTGTGCTTACAGTGTCTTGGTACACAGGTGCCACTGTCTCAACACAAGAGCTCAGGAAAGAAGCTGCAAGATCAGGTGGGGCTCTACTCCTCAGCCTGAAATGACATGTCAATGATGCATCGTTTCCACTCAGAAGTTACTGGCCAGAATGAGTCACCACTCACTAAGCATGGGATCTGAGACGTGCAGGCTTCCATGTGCCCTAGGAGGAGAGGAGAACCAGATGTGGGTAAGCCCTAATGGCGGCTTCTGTAGAGAGAAAGCAGCCGGGCGCGGTGGCTCATGCCTATAATCCCAGAACTTTGGGAGGCCAAGGCGGGCAGATCACAAGGCTAAGAGTTCAGGATCAGCCTGGCCAATATAGTGAAACCTTGTCTCTACTAAAAATATAAAAATGGCTGGGCATGGTGGCACACACCTGTAGCCCCAGCTACTTGGGAGGCTGAGGCAGGGGAATTGCTTGAACCTGGGAGGCGGAGGTTGCAGTGAGCCAAGATCACGCCACTGCACTCCAGCCTGGGCAACAGACCGAGATTCCATCTCAAAAAAAAAAGGGAAAGTAATGGATATTTCATAGGTGCTGGGGTTATTCATAACATTAGAAAGGCCTATTGAAGTGTGTCACACACTAACCAGTGACTTCGAGGTAGGAGAGACAGAGAGAAGAGAGGGACAGATAATTTAAAATGTGCAGGGAAGGCTGGGTGCAGTGGCTCACGCCTGTAATCCCAGCACTTTGCGAGGCTGAGACGGGTGGATCGCTTGAGGTCAGGAGTTCAAGACCAGCCTGGCCAACATAACATGGTGAAACCCCGTCTCTACTAAAAATAGAAAAATTAGCCAGATGTGGTGACGTGTGCCTGTAATTCCAGCTACTTGGAAGGCTGAGGCAGGAGAATCACTGGAACTCAGGAGGTAAAGGTTGCAGTGAGCTGAGATCACGCCATTGCACTCCAGGCTGGGCAATACAGTAACACTCTGTCTCAAAAAAATAAACAAATAAATAAAAGTTCAGGGAAAAAGTTACCATAACACCTTTCTGCTCATGAGCTGGAGAACTTGTAGTTTGTCATACACACATATAGAATGAAGAAGATCACCTCATAATGTACAAACAAAACATTTTAAATAGGGTAAAGAGCCAAATATAAAATGAAACCTATAAAGGTATTTTCCAACACACAGAAAAGCAAGATTATTACCTTAGGCTAGGGAAGCCCATGTTAAGCAATACAAAGTATAAAATCTACAGAGAAAAAAGAGTGTTTTTGTAACTACATGGAAATTAAGCCGGGTGCGGAGGCTCACTCCTGTAATCCCAGCACTTTGGGAGGCCAAGGCGGGTGGATCACGAGGTCAGGAGTTCAAGACCAGCCTGACCAAGATGTTGAAACCCCATCTCTACTAAAAATACAAAAATTGGCCGGGCGCGGTGGCTCACGCCTGTAATCCCAGCACTTTGGGAGGCCGAGGCGGGTGGATCACGAGGTCAAGAGATCGAGACCATCCTGGTCAACATGGTGAAACCCCGTCTCTACTAAAAATACAAAAATTAGCTGGGCACGGTGGCACACGCCTGCAATCCCAGCTACTCAGGAGGCTGAGGCAAGAGAATCACTTGAACCTGGGAGGCGGAGGTTGCAGTGAGCCGAGATCGTGCCATTGTACTTCAGCCTGGGTGACAGAGCGAGACTCCGTCTCAAAAAAAAAAAAAAAAGAAAAGAGAAAATTAAAGCTTCTCTTTGACAGCAGAAGACACCACAAAGGTGAAAGACAATTGATACACTGGGAGATTATATTTACAACGTTTTTCAACAGAAAAAAGAATTAATGTCCAAAATACGTAAGGAACCCTAAACATTAAAAAACAAACAAAAAAAAAGGCAGGCACAGTGGCTCATGCCTGTAATCCCAGCACCTTGGGAGGTTAGACGGGAGGATCACCTGAGGTTGGGAGATCGAGACCAGCCTTGCCAACATGGTGAAACCCCATCTCTACAAAAATACAAAAAATTAGCCGGGCGTGGTGGCACATGTCTGTAATCCCAGCTACTTCAAAGGCTGAAGCAGGAGAATCGCTTGAATCCGGGAGGTGGAGGGTGTGGTGAGCCAAGATCGTGCCATTGCACTCCAGCCTGGGTGACAGAGCAAGACTCTGTCTCAAAAAAAGAATGATGCCTTCCCTTACAGTGTTGGTAGGAAGGTAGATGGCAGTGCCTCTTTCTGAGCTGTTTGGCAATAGTTCTTAAACATGCATATTCTCTTCCACCCAGCGATTCCACCTCTAGCTTTGCATCTTACGGAAATTTGTATGTACACAAAAATGTATAGGCAGGGTATTCATTGAAGCATTATTCATAGTAGGAAAAAATGAAAACAATGTAAATCCTCAACAATAGTGGAGTGTGAAGTAAATTATAGTGCGTCTATGCCAGAGACTCTTACACAAAGCCGTAAAAAAGAATGAGAGGAATGTAATTAGAAACTTCAGGAAAAATGAAAACTCCGTAAGAAAAGATATGATGCTAATATTTTTAAATGTGCCATGATTTTGAGCAATCGGTAGACTGCAACAGGGAGAATTCGTTGTATTCATTCTTTGAATATTACCAGTGTTGTCATATTGGAACAATAGAACAGGAAATACATCACATTGTTTATCTCTGCAATGAATAATATTTACATAGTCATGATCATTTAAGTGCTATTTATTTATTTATTTATTTTGAGACAGTCTCACTCTGTCGCCAGGCGCTAGGCTGGAGTGCAGTGGCACAATCTCAGCTCACTGCAACCTCTGCCTCCCGGGTTCAAGCAATCCTCCTGTCTCAGCCTCCCAAGTAGCTGGGACTACAGGCACACGACACCACGCCCAGCTAATTTTTGTGTTTTTAGTGCTGGGATTACAGGCATGAGCCAGCATGCCAGGCCATTTTTTTTTTAAGAGCTACCACTTTTATCTATGACTCAAGACAGTTGGCTTTTTGGTAAGGGTAATAATATATTATAATTGGGGCTTAAGAGATAATTATATTAGATCATTAAGTGCTTTTTAAATCATATTAGGGTAATGTTTCTTTTCTGTTTTTCTCATTTGGTATTATATTAAATATTATAGAAATTTCAAATGTGTTACTTTAATAGATATTGATCTGAATGGGGAAATTAAAGAGCGACACTGGATTCTTTATATGGATATACTCAGGAACATTTAAAAAATATATTTTAGTGATGATTCTGCTCTATACACCTAAAATGGAAAATAGGATTTTCCAGATAATTAGATTTAAAAATACATTCACAGGTATATATCAAGATATTTAGGTCTTTGACAACCTTTTTTATTTTGAGACAGTTTCTCTTTTGTTGCCCAGTCTGGAGTGCAGTGGCACAATCTCGGCTTACTGCAACCCCCAGTTCCCGGGTTCAAGGAATTCTCCTGCCTCAGCCTCCAGAGTAGCTGGGATTATAGGCATGCGCCACAGAACCAGCTAATTTTTGTGTTTTTAGTAGAGATGGGGTTTCACCATCTTGGCCAGGTTGGTCTCAAATTCCTGACCTCATAATCTGCTTGCCTTGGCTTCCCAAAGTGCTGGGATTACAGATGTGAGCCACCAAGCCCCACAGGTCTTTGAGGGGATTCAAAAAAGTATCCTCCTACTTTTCCTTAAAAAGTAGAAATTTGGCCAGGCATGGTGGCTCACGCCTGTAATCCCAGCACTTTGGGAGGCTGAGGCGGGAGAATTGGTCACCAGCCTGACCAATATGGTGAAATCCCATCTCTACTAAAAATACAAAAATTAGCTGAGTGTGGTGGTGAATGCCGGTAATCCCAGCTACTCTGGAGGCTGCAATAGGAAAATCACTTGAACCCTGGAGACAGGGAGGTTGCAGTGAGTCAAGATTTCGACACTGAACTCCAGCCTGGGTGGCAGACGGAGATTTTGCCTCAAAAAAGAAAAGTAGAAATTAATTTAAATTTATTACAAAGTACATAAACAATATAGGAACGCATTCACATTGCAAAAATTGGGAACAGAGATCAAGCAAAAGTCCCCTCCACTGTATCTCTCCCCTCTCTGAAAGCTAAGGATCTTAGCACTGGGTCCATTTGCTTGCTGGAGGCTGGAGGCTGCTGGAGACCCTGCTGACTGAAGGGGCTGCCCATCACCAGCAACAAAGGAAAAAGCCAGTGGTGGCTGCCACCTCCTTCTGCCTTCCAAGTCTCTCACCAGTATATCTGATTGGCAGAAGTCAGGCTGTGCCTGAAACTGTGGCGGCAAGGGAATATGAGAAATCTTTCCCAGGTTTCCAGCCTCTGCAAAACAGGGGAGACAGAATAGTGTAAAATGTGCCAGATGCCTACAGACAGTATCTGCCCCGCTTGGTGTATTAACAAACCAATAAGAGTAGCTCTGTTTGAGTACAATATAAACATTAAATATGTATGAAGAAAACTGCTGGTTAAAGAGAGCTGGAGAAAGGGGGAAGGAAAGGGGAGAAAGCTAAACCTATAGATGGAATAGATTAGACAGATATTTAGTAGAGATCTGTTATGACCCGAAAGCAGGAAAATTATAACAACAACAACAAAGAAGGTAAAGGGCTGGGCGCGGTGGCTCACGCCTGTAATCCCAGCACTTTGGGAGGCCAAGGTGGGTGGATCACCTGAGGTCGGGAGTTCAAGACCAGCCTGTCCAACATGGTGAAACCCCAGCTGAAAAAATAAATAAATAAATATTTTTAAAAAATACTATAATACCATCTTCATCTTTATGAAATTATTTCTTTTGTTTTTGTTGCTGTTGTTGTTAGCTTCCAAACTCAATCTTCTTCTCAACATTCAGAGCACGTTTTCTTTGTACTCTGTGCCTTGCCTAAGCCCCTCAGCACGACAACCCATCCTGTACAATGCCTCATACTGTCCGGGGCGCGTCTCTGTGTACTGTTCACGATACAACACTCCCCTCTTCCAAATAGGATGGTATAGAATCGATGTGGTCACATGTAACGTAGGAGCTTGAGAATTTTTCCTGTAAACGTTCAGTGAGATCATATGACTGCTGTAGCAGGATGATACCATTTTATAAGAATCTAATTGATGTATCTGAAGTCATAAAGTAAAACTTGGAAACAAAAAATACAATAACTAGTATTAGAAATTGACGGTTATGAAAGTAAAGGGAGAGAATGGGGATCAAAGCCGAATTGGGACAGATTTATAAGAGATGAACAGGTCTTTTTAAGGAAATCATAGAGACAGGAGAAAAAAAGTAGATAGAGGATTTATCCAGAGTAGAATATTTTGAGAGCAACATTGTGAGAGGAACGGTTAAGAGAAAGAACATGAGGATGTAGACAGGGAATCGGTGGAGCAACATCTGACGGGAAAGAATGCGTTAATACAGCTCTTCATAATAGCGTCCTACGGATCACTGAGGTCAGGAGTTCGAGACCAGCCTGGCCAACATAGCGAAACCCCATCTCCATTAAAAATATAAAAATTAGCCAGGCGTGGTGTCATGTGCCTGTAATCCCAGCTACTCAGGAGGCTGAGGCATAAGAATCGCTTGAACCCAGGATGCGAAG
The DNA here is from genome assembly GCA_004027835.1 of Alouatta palliata. Classification (NCBI taxonomy): domain Eukaryota; kingdom Metazoa; phylum Chordata; class Mammalia; order Primates; family Atelidae; genus Alouatta; species Alouatta palliata. The sequence continues at coordinate 25,105 of PVKV010025067.1, forward strand.
GTTGCAATGAGCCAAAATTGTGCCACTGCACTCCAGCCTGCGTGACAGAGTGGGCCTCTGTGTCAAATATAAAAATACTAACAACAGCATCTTAAGGAGCTGAATATTTCTTACCAGGGCAAGGCTAATCAGAGACATCCTTTAGACCAATTCTCAGATTTGGTTGGTAAGAAAAATCCAGTGGTGTGTTTTTAGGGAACAAACTCCTGCCTCTACCTCTAAGACTCCCCTGAGAATCAGACTCGCCTGAGAAAAATCTGAGAAATTTATATTTTTATTTAATATATATTCTAAGTGATTCTTTTGATCTGGCGAGTTTGGCAAACATGGCTTAGCAAAGCTTATGGCAGTGGGTATCAGATTTCACTATCTTTTTTTTTTTTTTTTTTTTTAGAGACAGAGTCTTGCTCTGTCACCCAAGCTGGAGTATAGTGCACCATCTTGGCTCTGTGCAGCCTCTGCCTCCCGGGTTCAAGCAATTCTCCTGCCTCAGCCTCCTGAGTAGCTGGGATTACGGGGTGCACCACTATGCCTCGCTAATTTTTGTATTTTTAGTAGAGACAGGTTTTCACCATGTTGGCCAGGCTGGTCTTGAACTCCTGGCCTCAAGTGATCCACCCACCTCAGTCTTCTAAAGTGCTGGGATTACAGGTGTGAGCCACTGCACCTGGCCAGATTCTGTTGTCAAGTCTCTGCCAGTTTATACAATGGGCCCTTGAACAACACAGGTTTGAACTGCCCTGGATCACTTATATGTATTTTTTTCAATCAAGCATCAATAAAAATACAGTATTCCCGAGATATAAAACCCATGTACATGGAGAGCCAGACCCCTGGTGTATACCATGGGATGACTGTATTTGAAAGTAGTAGTTGATGCTATTGAATGACTGATCCAACACTCATTTCAAATTCCCTTGCCATTTTCACTATGGAGTCTGAAATAGCTAAATACTCACTTTCCCAGATACCCTTGCTACTAGGCATCCATGTGACACATATCGGTCAATTAGAGGTAAGTGGAGATTTCCCGGAGGCTTCTGGGAATGCTGTTTTTTCTTGGTGTAAAAGAGTGATGTGGGTCGGGTATGGTGGCTCATGCCTGTAATCCCAGCCTTTGGGAGGGGGAGATGGGTGGATCTCTTGAGGTCAGGTGTTCAAGACCATCCTGGTCAACGTGGTGAAAACCTGTGTCTACTAAAAATACAAAATAGCCCAGCATGGTGGCGCACACCTTAATCCCAGCTACTCAGGAGGCTGAGGCAGGAGAATCTCATGAACCCAGCAGGCAGAGGTTGCAGTGAGCCGAGATTGTGCCACGGCACTCCAGCCTGGCCAACAGACCGAGACTCTGTCTCAAAAAAAAAAAAAAAGAGTGATGTCAGCCAGGCGCGGTGGCTCACGCCTGTAATCCAAGCACTTTGGAAGCTGAGGCAGGCGGATCACCTGAGGTCAGGAGTTCGAGACCAACCTGACCAACATGGAGAAATCCTATCTCTACTAAAAATACAAAATTAGCCAGGTGTGGTGGCGTGTGCCTGTAATCCCAGCTACCTGAGAGGCTGAGGCAGGAGAATGGCTTTAACCCAGGAGGCGGAGGTGGCGGTGAGCCAAGATTGCGCCACTGTACTCCAGCCTGGGCAACAAGAGCAAAACTCCATGTCAAAAAAAAAAAAAAAAAAAAAAATCTGGCCTCAAATAGACACCTAGCCAATAATATTTTATGTCTGTGATGGGAAAAATATTTAATAATTTATGGTTGGGCGCGGTGGCTCACGCCTGTAATCCCAGCACTTTGGGAGGCCGAGGCGGGCCAATCACAAGGTCAAGAGATCGAGACCATCCTGGCCAACGTGGTGAAACCCAGTATCTACTAAAAATCCAAAAATTAGCCGGGCGTAGTGGCGTGCGCCTGTGGTCCCAGCTACTCAGGAGGCTGAGGCGGAAGAATCACTTGAACACAGGAGGCGGAGGTTGTAGTGAGCCGAGATTGCGCCACTGCACTCCCGCCTGGCGACAGAACAAGACTTTGTCTCAAAAAAATAATAATAATTTGTACTCTTCACACCTCCGTATAATCCCCCTTGACCCTCATTACTGCCTGAACTAGAATCTCAGGGTGTGAAAAAGGGAAGGATCCTCTGAGGTGAAGCCCATCAGCCTCTTGCCTTCTGCAAGACAGAACTCAGGCCGCTTCCGCTTTCTGCCCTTCATTCTTCTGATATCTGTTCACATTTTGCATCATGCACAACCTCCTGAGCAAGAAAACCTTGTTCACTGAAAATCTTGCTCTGCACAGCCCCAAACCCAAACTAAGAGAAAGAAAATAAGACTATATGCTTTGAGAACTTAAAGCACTGTTGACATTCACTGTATGATTTATACACCATACAATCCTTTTGTTTCATTAGGAAAAAATACTTCCTTGAGAGTAGGGGCTGTGTTTTTAAAATTATCTTTTCATATATACGGAAGGTAGTACAGTATCATTGTATGCCCAGGAGTTTAATAAATTATTTGTTGGTGATGAGCAGGTCTATTCCCTGGCCTACCAGGAATATCCCACATAATCATCCCAGACAGATGAGAATCCATCCTTGCTTTTAAAGATCTCCAGGGAGTGAGAATCTAAACCTTCTTCCATAACTCATTTCAGTGTCTAATAAGCCTTAGTGTCTGCTGGAAGATTCTTCCCAAGAAGCAGGCAGTTAAGAATGATACATAGTAAATTCTGAAGGCACTGGAGCCAGTCACTTGAATTACTACTAGGAACTGGGAAGAGGGAGAAGTGTGGGAACCTAGGTGGGTGCTCATGGGGAAGGCAGCCAGATGAGGAGGAAAAAGGGCAAAGAGTAGGTTCTTTCCTGCTCAGAGGACGTGGTGTCATACACACTTGTTAGTAGAGCTGTCCAGGGTTAATGGGATTTGAGAAGGTAGCACTCAGGAAGTTGCAGAGCTGGGGAGAGCTCTTTTTTTTTTTTTCTCTTGGTTCTATGAGAAAAAATGTTTAGAACGATCTTTTTTTTTTGAGACGGAGTTTCGCTCTTGTTACCCAGGCTGCAGTGCAATGGCGTGATCTCGGCCCACCGCAACCTCCACCTCCTGGGTTCAAGCAATTCTCCTGCCTCAGCCTCCCCAGCAGCTGGGACTACAGGCGCGCGCCACCATGCCCAGCTAATTTTTGTATTTTTGGTAGAGACGGGGTTTCACCATGTCGACCAAGATGGTCTCATCTCTTGACCTCGTGATCCACCCACCTTGGCCTCCCAAAGTGCTGGGATTACAGGCGTGAGCCACCGCGCCCGGCCTTGGGGAGAGCTCTGTAATGGGGGAAGGCACCATGGCTCACACCTGTAATCCCAGCATTTTGGGAGGCTGAGGCAGGTGCATCACTTGAGATCAGGAGTTCAAGATCAGCCTGGCCAACATGGTAAAACCTCATCTCTACTAAAAATACAAAAAATTAGCCAGGCGTGGTGGCGGGTGCCTGTAATCCCATCTCCTCAGGAGGATGAGGCAGGAAAATCTCTTGAACCTGGGAGGCGAAGGTTGCAGGGAGCCAAGATCATACCATTGCACTCCGGCCTGGGCAAGAGCAACTCTGTCTCGGGCCAGGCGAGGTGCCTCACACCTGTAATCCCAGCACTTTGGGAGGCCAAGGTGGGCAGATCACCTGAGGTCAGGAGGTCAAGACCAGCCTGGCCAACATGGAGAAACCCCATCTCTGCTAAAAATAAAAAATTAGTCAGGTGTAGTGGCTCATGCCTGTAATCCCAGCTACTCGGGAGGCTGAGGCAGGAGAATTGATTGACCCTGGAAGGTGGAGGTTGTGGTGAGCCAAGATCACGCCATTGTACTCCAGCCTGGGCAACAAGAGCGAAACTCCGTCTCAAAAAAAAAGAAAAAAAAAAATACAAAAATTAGCTGGGCATAGGGGCTCGTGCCTGTAATCCCAGCTACTTGGGAGGCTGAGGTAGGAGAATTGCTTGAACCGGGACCTGGGAGGCAGAGATTGTAGTGAGCTGAGATCGCGCCACTGCACTCCAGCCTGGGCTACAGAGCAAGACTCCATCTCAAAAAAAAAGATCTCTAGGATGAAATTCATGTCAAAGCTTCCAGGTATTTATTTACCTATACTATTAAAAGTAGAAAATTATTTATAATTCACAACCTCCATAGAACATATTCCTAAAATTTATTGTGGGACGATTCCCTTACCGCCGTTTGAAGTTGAATCACATGGCTTGTTCGACAGAGGAGCCCATATCAGGGACATCTCCCTGAGTTTCCCCAGGAAAGGGCTAGTGCATGAGCTCAGCGGGCACTTCCCCAGGAGAGGCAGGCTCTAGGCAATTATGAAGCAGGTGAAATAATTTCCAAGCCCTTCCTGCCTGGCCAGTGGCCCACTTCAGCCCTCTAGGCCATGGGGACCAAAGCTTCCCCATTTTCTGCTTCTCTCAGCCCCTCTCCCATCTTATTTTTTCTTCCTAGAGGTCATGTTCCTGTTGAAAACTCTTTTGTCCTTTGTTTTTTTGTTTTTTGTTTTGCCATTTGCGGCATGACCTTAGACACACTATGTGGTCTTATTACTTCAGTTTCTTTTCTTTTCTTTTTTTTTTTTTTTTTTAAGACAGGGTTTCACCATGTTGGTCAGGCTGGTCTTGAACTCCCGACCTCAGGTGATCCGCCCGCCTTGGCCTCCAAAGTGCTTGGACTACAGGCGTGAGCCACCACGCCCAGCCTGTCCTTTGTTTTACACCAATAACCTTCCCATGTATTCCATTACAAGTAGCCTCTCTGACACGTTAACTCACATTAAATGTACTGTAAAGTTCTTTTTTTTTGAAACAGAGTTTTGCGCTTGTTGCCCAAGCTGGAGTGCAATGGCATGATCTCGGTACACTGCAAAACCTCCATCTCCCTGGTTTAAGTGATTCTCCTAACTCAGCCTCCCAAGTAGCTGGAATTACAGGCAACTGCCACCATGCCTGGCTAATTTTTTTTTTTTTTTTTTTTTTTGAGACGGAGTTTCGCTCTTGTTACCCAGGCTGGAGTGCAATGGCGCGATCTCGGCTCACCGCAACCTCCGCCTCCTGGGTTCAAGCAATTCTCCTGCCTCAGCCTCCCGAGTAGCTGGGACTACAGGCACGTGCCACCATGCCCAGCTAATTTTTGTATTTTTAGTAGAGACG
>PVKV010025068.1:0-30293 GCA_004027835.1 Alouatta palliata
AAGAGATCGAGACCATCCTGGTCAACATGGTGAAACCCCGTCTCTACTAAAAATACAAAAAAATTAGCTGGGCGTGGTGGCGTGCGCCTGTAGTCCCAGCTACTCGGGAGGCTGAGGCAGGAGAATTGCTTGAACCCGGGCGGTGGAGGTTGCAGTGAGCCGAGGTCGCGCCACTGCACTCCAGCCTGGCGCCTGGTGACGGAGTGAGACTCTGTCTCAAAAAAAAAAAAAAAAAAAAAAAAAAGATACTGATGGCACAGGCCATGCCAACAGCACCAACCCCAACAACTGTAATCTTATTCTGGGGGGAGGTCGTTCTTCCTTTAGAAGATTATGAATCAGCTGATCCTTGAGAGTTGCCATTTTGGACTTGGAACCAAAAGGAACCAGGAATGCACGTCGGGCGGGCGTCGGGGGCGCACAGTAGTGGGGTCCGGTCTCGGCGGCAGCTGCTCCAGGCTCTATCCATATTTTTAATTAAGTGTCTGCTCAAGTCTTTTGCCCATTTTTTAAAACTGGGTTATTTGCTTTCTTATTATTGAGTTATGAGAGTTCTTTATTACAGTTCTGTACTCACACAGTTAACATCTGGATACTAGTCCTCTCTTAGGTACAAGTTTTGCAAATGTAGTCTCTCAGACTGTCTTGTCTTTTCCTTTCCTTAACACTGTCTTTTGAAGAGCATAAGTTTTTAATTTGGATGAAGTCTAATTTATTCTTTTTTCTATTTTATGGTTCCTGCTTTCTGTGTCCCATTTAAGAAAGCTTTGCCTAACCCAAGGTCACAAAGATTTTCTCCTATGCTTTCTTCTAGAAGTTTTCTAGTTTTGGGTTTTACATTTATGTCTGTGATTCATTTTGAGTTAATTATTGTATAGGAGGCAAGGTATGATTCAAGGTTTATTTTTTGCATATGGATATCCAATTGTTCCAGCAACATTTGTTGAAAAGACCATCCTTTCTCCATCGAACTACCGTGACACCTTTGTCGAAAACAATTGACCATATAAGTGTGGGTCTATTTCTGGACTCCATTCTATTCCATTGATCTATATGCCTATCATTTTTCCAATACTATACTGTCTTGATTACTTTAGCTTCATAGTCAGTCTCAAAATTAGGTAGTAGGAATCTTCCAAGTTTGTTTTTGTTTTATTCCAAAATTGTTTTGGCTACTCCATTTTCTTTGCTTTTTCATATACATTTTAGAATCAGCCTAAATCAATAAGCCTTGGGGACTTTTTTTTCTGAGATGGAGTTTTGCTCTTGTCACCCAGGCTAGAGTGCCATGGCACCATCTCAGCTCACTGCAACTTTCAACCACCAGGTTCAAGGGATTCTCCTGCCTCAGTCCCCAAGTAGCTGGAATTATAGGTGCCTACCACCACGCCCAGCTAATTTTCGTACTTTTAGTAGAGATGGGGTTTCACCATGTTGGCCAGCCTGGTCTTGAACTCCTGACGTCAGGTGATCCACCTGCCTCAGCCTCCCAAAGTGCTGGGATTACAGGCATGAGCCACTGCGCCCAGCCAGACTATTTTTAAGATGAAAAAAAAGTGACTTACCCAATGTCACACAGTCAATATATGTCAGAGCCAGCTGAGTCTCCAATCATTTTTATGCATCCAAATTCAGTAATCTGACCATAGGTCCATACGGAAGACTGAGGGGGAGCATTCTTATGGCTGATCTGAGGGAGGTCCTACAGAGCTCACCAAAGTTCAATAATTCTGACTCTCAACACACTGGAAAGAAACCCAATTCTGTCTTCAATCACTTAGCCCCTGCCTTGCCTTATCAGGACATGAGGGATAATGAGAAGTTGTCTGCAATAAATCATACAATTATAGACCCAGTGTCTAGGGAGCCCAGGTTGAGCCCTGGCCTCTCATGGAGCCATGAGTCTCAAGTTTAATAAGCCCTGCCCCATTGACAAGTCTATTCAAGCAAGCTTCTGTCTCGGTTTCCTGGTTAGCATTCCCTTTCCCCACTGGGAAGGAAGCCCAGCTCTCAACCGTCTTAGCTGGTGCTCTGACACCCTGCCTTGCCCATTCCAGTCCCTCCGTCGAAGAGCTACTGCCTCTACTTTGTCATTGACGGGGGCTCCCACACAGTGAATGCTCAGGGCCAGAGCCACACCACCTGTGCCTCTGCCTAGGCATGGCTGGCCCCACCCACTGGGCTGTTCCTCTTCTCTCTACCCCCTTCCAAAGCAAGCCCAGCTTTGTACTTTCCCACTGGACAACTTCTAGAAAGGTCTAGAAGGTCCCCCCCAGCACCCCTCAACCAGGAGGCAGACCAGGGTAGCTGTATTTTTAGGCAGGATAATTTTCTGAGTATCTGTTTTCTTCTTTGTAAAATGCCCCCCAGGGCTGCCAGGAGTGTGAAAATAAAATAAGGCATGGGAAATGCTCGGCCACGTTTCTGGCACATACATGGTAATCACCAGGGATTGCGTGGTTCCTCCAAGCCAGACCCACTCACCCAGGCCTGTTCTCTTGCCCTCCCGACGTACACCACCAAGAAGGTAATATGCCTCTCAGCAGAGCATTGTGTCTGCAGCTGCAATGGCTCTTCCAGCAGCTATGACGAAAACAACCTTGGAAAGACTCAGCTGTGAAAATTCAGCAAATCCTCCATCACGACAACAGTGAGCCTCTCCCCCCAGGTCCCTAGTGTTAACTTGATTGAAGAGAAATGGCATTTAGTTTTCATGATCCAGAAAACACCCTCTTGCACTTAGGGAAAAGAACTCAAGCCTAATACCTGACTTTACTGATAGTCTTTTTCACTTTTAATGGTGAACGACCACTGAGAGCACTTGTCTACATCATTGGAGGAGCTTAATGAGTCCTTTAATTCTCTTATTGCTGGCTTACAACAGAGCCAAATCAGAAGCTAGCCTTCATCCCAGAAACAGTACTATCGGCTTGTGAACAAACGAGCTTAAGATTGTTTTCTGTTGGTGGTGATGATGGTGCTGGTCCACCCCACTTTCTGCGCTCCCTCCCATGACCAGCAGTGGGCACTGATGAGGAGGGGGGCCTGGGTTTGCGAGGGAAGCCGAGGCTAGGGATCAGCATTACACAGCACACATCCAAGGATCACACCTGCCATCGTGGTGTGTTCGCACTGAGCTCTAACCTTGGGATGACAAGTATGAGTCCTAGCTGCTCAAGGAGCAAGTCTGGAGTCCTCCCTGGGCCATCTGGGGAAAGAGGTTATTGGAAGACTTCAGACACTAGAAACAAAACTGAACCCAGAGGTCACACCAGGAACAAACCAAAAGTCACCAAATGCACAGGATGGATGAGATCACAGACCCAGAACCACAGGGTTTATCAGCAGCACACAGGACTGCCCAGAGAGATGGGATATGTTTGCAGGCATGGATCTGGAATCATTCCCTTTCCGGGACTGTTTCCAGTCCTCCATTCATTTCTGCTTTCTCGCCTACTCTATCCCTCTAGCTCGGCAGGCTGACCAGTCTTATAGTTTACCCATCTTATATTTCCTGATTCATTTTTCAGGCATTCGTAAGTCTCCTCCCTCCTTAGAATAAACCTCATATGGCACACCCAAGGGGTCACCATAAATCAGTACTGCTCTCATGGCAGCCCTGGTTGAAGATGCCACGAGCCCGCATACTCCATGCCTCTATTCCTAGCACAGCCTGAGAACAGCTCATTCCAGCCCTAGGCGAGTACAGGCAGGATCCCAAAATCTGACCCACAGATGGCAAATACTTTACACATACACCTTGGTGCTCCCAAACTTCAACCACAACGGACATGGCATTCTTCCCTGCTGGGCCAAAGACAGGAAGTTCAGCCTAAGTCCCAGATCAGAGACAAAGTGAGAACGTCAGGAAGTGACCAGCCATCCCAGTTTGCCTGGGAGTGTCTCAGTTTTCAAGCTGAAAACCTAACTCCCAAGAAACCCCTCCATCCCAAGCAGTCCAGGACAACGGATCACCTTAGCGGAAGACATCAAATCGAGAGGAGGCCTGGCAGAAAACCCCACCGTGTAGGAACCCAAGGGCAAGGTGGCAGGGAGCTGGAGGCAGGGCCAGCAGCTCTGCAGACAGTTCTAGAGCCTGGCTGGTTGTTCCTTACCTGGAGAAACTGTACTAGTCAGGACAGTTTCAGCTAACTGGGGTAAGATACAACCCCAAAATATCAGTGGCCTGAGGTAATAAAGGTTTGTTTCTTGTTCACATCACAAATTAATGTGAACTGGCAGAGAGGCCCTGCACCAAACAGCAATTCCAGGATGTGGTTGCCTTCCATGGATCTGTGCGACACCCCTTAGGGCAGAAGCCCCTCTGGATCCTCTGTGTTCATTCAGCAGACACAGGAGGAGAGGGTGGGGACAGAGCTGTGCAGGGGCTGTAGGGCCAGGCCTGGAAATGGTTCTTCATCACTGCCTCCCACATTGCACTGGCTGAAACAGTCACAGGGCTGATGCTAACTGCAGGGAGACAGGGAAATCCAGCTAGATGGCTGTGCACTGCAGGCAGACAGGAAGGGGGTTGTGTGCTGGCTCTCCAGGTCGCCGCTGCGTTCACCACTCACTAGTCATCAAAGCAGGACTCTGAGCTCAGAGGGTCCAAGGGCCTCCTTCATGCCACAAGCCCTTTCCATACCTGGCTTCAACATGAGAATACTGTGGAATGGCAGCAATAAAAGGGAAAGAAGCTGGGCGCAGTGGCTCACACCTGTAATCACAACACTTTGGGAGGCTGAGGAGGGCAGATCACCTGAGGTCAGGAGTTTGAGACCAGCCTGGCCAACATGGCAAAAACCCATCTCTACTAAAACTACAAAGATTAGCCGGCCATGGTGGTGGACACCTGTAATCCTAGCTACTCAGGAGGCTGAGGCAGAAGAATCACTTGAACCTGGGAGGCAGAGGTTGCAGTGAGCCAAGGTCGCGCCACTGCACTCCAGCCTGAGTGACAGAGCGAAATTCCATCTCAAAAAAGAAAAAGAGAAAGAAATGAAAGGGAAGGAACCCAGCAATTACCAGAGAGAAATGAAAGTGTATGTTCACATAAAAACTTGTACGAAAATGAACATAGCAGCGTGGTGCACAGTAGCCAAAAAGTGAAAACAACCCAAGCGTCCACCAATGGATAAATGGGTAACAAAATGGTGTGGCCATATAATAAAATATTTTTCAGCCTTAAAAAGGAATAAGTATTGATGCATCTACAACATGAATGAACCTCAAAAACATTACACTAAAGGAAAGAAGTCAGTCATAAAAGGACAACAGTATATGATTCTACTTACAAGAAGTACCCAGAATTGGTGAATCCATGGAGAGGTGGTGGGAATAAGGAGTAACTGCTAAAAGGGATTTGGAGTGATAAAAATGTTCTAGAATAGTCCATAGTGATGGTTGCACAGTCTTTCAAACTAATAACCATGCAATTGTACTTTTTTTTTTTCTTTTGAGATGGAGTTTCGTTCTTGTCGCCCAGGCTAGAGTACAACGACATAGTCTTGGCTCACTGCCACCTCTGCCTCCTCAGCTCAAGTGATTCTCCTGCCTCAGGCTCCCCAGAAGCTGGGACTACAGGTGTGTGCCACCATCCCCAGCTAATTTTTGTATTTTTAGTAGAGACGGGCTTCACCATATTGGCCAGGCTGGTCTCAAACTCCTGCAGACCTTGCCTTCCCAAAGTGGTGGGATTACAGGCGTGAGCCACTGCACCCAGCCAGAATTATACATCTTAAAAGGGTACATTTTATGATGCATGAATTGTATCTCAATAAAAACACAAAAAAATAAAAGGAAGGCAAAGTTGTCACTTGGTTCACTACCCAAGCCCTCCCACACATACTCCTAGCCTCCTGCTGTGCCCTTTGGCCTCCTTCTATGGGCTCCTGGCACCCCCTCACCTGCTGCTGGTGGATAGCAAGGGAACATACACACACACACACACACACACACACACACACAAAGCATAAGCACATGCTATGGTCGTCATGGTGATGTGTGACATGTCCAACCCTTGGGTGTACTCATCTCCAAAGCAGCAGGCGGGCAGCTGTGCCGGGGCAGGCAGGGGTTGCAGATGTAAAAAGCACCAGAAGCATTGATTGCAAAGCACATTATTGATCTTTGCTTCTACGGGGCACTGCCAGAGCACCGAGGCTTCCAGCTAAACCACGGAGCTTCTGGAAACAGTAATTCTAAAAGGTTTTTCTGCCATCTGGTCTTTTAATGACCCTTCAACTCTAAACGCCAAGGCTTCCAGGGAAGCACTCTGGACTAAAATGCTAGTTTTTCTTACTCAGGCAGCTGCAGAAAAGAAAGTTCTGAAGACACAGACAACCTGAGATTTCTTTGTTTCAGGAAAACTACCCTGAATGAGAATGACCCCTCATATTTGGAGAGCGTGTTGTATGGTTGGCTGAGCTGACCACATTCACCATCATATCACTCCTCATGGCAATTGTATGAGAGAAATGGATTAGCCCCATTTTAAAGATGGAGTGAATGAGGCACAAAACAGTGAGAAGTTTGTCTAGGGTCATCTGCCCACGAAGAGTAGAACTTGGTCTCAGATAATATTGGAGTCAAGGCCAGGTGCAGTAACTCACGTCTGTAATCCCAGCACTTTGGGAGGCTGAGGCAGGAAAATCACCTGAACTCACCAGCCTGGCCCACGTGGTGAAACCCCGGTTTTACTAAAAATACAAAAATTAGCTGGGTTTGGTTGTGGGCTCCTGTAATCAGGAGGCTGAGGCAAGAGAATCACTCAAGGCTGGGATGCAGAGGTGTGGTGAGCCAAGATCACGCCACTGCACTCCAGTCTGGGTGACAGAAGGAGACCCTGTCTCAAAAAAAAAAAAAAAAAAAAAAAAGAGAGAGTAAGTAAATGTGGAGAGAACATATTCTTCAATCCAGCCCAGGCAACAAAGTTAGACTCTGTCTCAAAAAAAAAAAAAAATGCTCCACTACTCTATCAAGCTGATTTCATTCATTCATTCATTCAGTCAGTCAGTCAGTCAGTCAGTCACAAATCTTTACTGAGCATCTGCTGTGTGCCAGGCTTTATTCAGGATGTTGATGCAGAATTAGGCAAAACAACCCAGGCATTGACCTTCATGGACCTTGGGAACCTGTAGGGCGGGGTACGTAGTTTCTTACTTACCCGTAAGTAAAGGAAAAAATAAGTACTTAATTTCGGTTGATGAGCAGTGCTTCATAGAAAAATAAGCTACAGATGAAACGAACATGTGAACTGAAACCTGGGCAATAAGAAGGAGGCAACAGTACCAGAACACTAAGAGTGGAGAGAACTGAAAGTGCAGTTCGGTATCTCCAAAAACACCAAAAGATGGCCAGGTAGGTAAGCACAGTGAGCAGTAGAAAGGGCGGCTAAAAAAGGTCGGAAGGTAGGCAGGTACTACCTAAGTAACCTATACATTCCGTGCAATCCCTATCAAAATACCAGTGGCATTCTTCACAGAAATAGAAAAAAATCTTAACATTTGTATGGAATCATTACAGATCCTGAATAGCCAAAGAAATCCTGAGCAAAAAGAACAAAGCTGGAGGTATCACACAACCAGGCTTGAAAATATACTACAAAGTGGCTGGGTGCGGTGGCTCACACCTGTAATCCCAGCACTTCGGGAGGCCAAGGCGGGTGGATCACTTGAGATCAGGAGTTCCTGCCAACTCCTGACCAGCATGGCCAACATAGTGAATCCCTGTCTCTACTAAAAATACAAAATTAGCCAGGCATGGTGGTGTACACCTATAATCCAGCTACTCCAGAGGCTGAGGCAGGAGAATCACTTATAACCCAGGAAGCAGAGGTTGCAGTGAGCCAAGATTGTGCCACTGTACTCCAGCCTGCGTGATGGAGGGAGACTGTGTCTCAAAAAAAAAAAAAAAAAAGAAAAGAAAAGAAAAGAAAGAAAGAAAAAATACTACAAAGCTTTAATTACTAAAAAAGCATGGTACTGGCATAAAAACAGACACACAGACACATAGAACAAAATAGAGAGCTCAGAAATTAATCCAAGTTTCTACAGCCAACTGATTTTTGACAAAGGAATCAAGAACACTCACTGGGGAAAGGGCAGTTTCTTCAATAAATGGTGCTGGGCAAATTGGATATGCAGAAGAATGAAACTAGATCTCTGTCTCTCACCATATACAAACGTCAGCTGAAAATGGGTCTAAGACCCCAAACTCTAAAACTACCAGAAGAAAACATAGGGGAAATGCTTCAGGTCATTGATCAGGGAAAAGATTTTATGAAGAAGACCTCAAAAGCACAGACAACAAAAGCAAAAATAAACAAATGAGGCCGGGCGCGGTGGCTCACACCTGTAATCCCAGCACTTTGGGAGGCCGAGGCGGGTGGATCACGAGGTCAAGAGGTCGAGACCATCCTGGTCAACATGGTGAAACCCCGTCTCTACAAAAAATACAAAAATTAGCCGGGCATGGTGGCACGTGCCTGTAGTCCCAGCTACTCGGGAGGCTGAGGCAGGAGAATTGCTTGAACCCAGGAGGCGGAGGTTGCAGTGAGCTGAGATCACGCCATTGCACTCCAGCCTGGGTAACGAGAGCGAAACTCCATCTCAAAAAAAAAAGAAAAAACAAATGAGATTACATTAAACGTCTGCACAGCAAAGGAAATGATCAACAGAGAAGGCAACCTACAGAATTGGAGAAAGTATTTGCAGACTATTCATTTGGCAGGGAATTAATATCCAGAATACATGAGGAACTCTAATGTGTCAACCGTGAAAAAAATCCAATTAAAAAATGGGCAAAAATGCGAGGTAGCATGGCTCATGCCAGTAATCCCAGCACTTCAGGAGGCCGAAGCCAGAGGATCACATGAGCCCAGGAGTTTGAGACCAGCCTGGGCAACATGGCAAAACCCTATCTCTACCACAAATACGAAAAATTAGCTGGGAGGCCGGGTGCAGTGGCTCACGCCTGTAATCCCAGCACTTTGGGAGGCCAAGGCGGGCGGACCACAAGGTCAGGAGTTAGAGACCAGTCTGGCCAACATAGTGAAATCCATCTCTACTAAAAATACAAAAAATTAGCCAACTGTGGTGGTGTGCACCTGTAATCCCAGCTACTCAGGAGGCTGAGGCAGGAGAATCCTGTGAACCTGGGAGGTGGAGGTTGCAGTGAGCCGAGATAGCACATTGCACTCCAGCCTAAGGACAGTGAGAGACTCTGTCTCAAAAAAAAAAAAAAAAAAAATTAGCTGGGCATGGTGGCATGCACCTATAGTCTCAGCTACCAGCGTCATGGGGATAGGAGGGCCTGAGGTGGGAGGATCACCTGAGCCCAGGAGGTCGAGGCTGTAGTGCGCCTTGATCATGCTGCTGCACTCCAGCCTGGGCAACAAAGACAGACTGTTTCAAAAAAAAAAAAAAAAAGACGAGAGAGTGGGGTGGAGGAGGAGATGCAAATGACCTATACAGATGTTTCTCAAAAGAAGAAATACAAATGGCCAAGAAATAAATGAAAAATGTTCAATATCAGTAATCATCAGGGAAATGCAAACCAAAACCACAGTGAAGTATCATCTCACCCAGGTAGAGTGGCTACCATCAGAACGCAAAAAAATAACAAATGCTGGTGAGGATATGGAGAAAAGGGAGCTCATACACCATTGATGGGATTGTGAATTAGAACAGCCACTATGGAGAAAGTATGGAGGCTTCTAAAGAAACTACAAATAGAGCTACTGTAAGATCTGCAATTTCACTACTGGGCAGTTATCCAAAGGAAAGGAAATCAGTATACTGAAGACACTTTTGCACTCCCACATTTTTTGCAGCACCATTCACTATAACCCAGATAGAAAACCAATCTAGGTATCCTACAAAGACAAACGGATGAAGAAAATGTGGCATATATGCACAATGGAATACTATCCAGACATAAAAAAGAATGAAATCCTGTCTTCACAGCAACATGGATGGAACTGGAGGACATTGTGTTAAATGAAATAAGCCAGAAACAGGAAGTTAAACACCACATGTTCTCATTCATATGTGGAAGCTAAAAACAGTTGCTCTCATAAAAGTAGAAAAACAGAAGATGCTAAAGGCTGGGAAGTAGAGCGAGCAGGGAGGGACAGAGAGAGATTTGTTAAAGGATACAAAATTACAGCCGGATGAGAAGAAGTTGCAATGCTCTATAGCACTGTAGGATGACCATAGTTAACAATAAGGTATTAGATATTAACAGTTTCAGATAACTCTAAGAAGGACATTGAACGTTGCCAACACAAAGAAGCCATAAGGCTGAGCATGGTGGCTCACGCCTGTAATCCAAGCACTTTGGAGGCCAAGGCAGGTGGATCACCTGTGGTCGGGAGTTCAAGACCAGCCTGATCAACATGGTGAAACCCCGTCTTTTAATTTAAAAAAAAAAAAGTGATAAATGTTTGAGATGATGAGTATGCTAATTACCCTGATCACTATACATTATGTATATTGCAACGTCACTATGAGCCTTATAGATATGTATAATTATTATGCCAACTTAAAATCTTTTTAATTTAATATTGAAAAAGAAAGTAGACAGCAGCCAGACCATGCAGCTGTGAGGGCATGCGAGGAGTCTGGAAGCTCTTCTGGGCAGGGTGGGAAGCTATAGGAAGGTTTTGAGCAAAGGCATGGCCAGATCCGACCGACACTTCCAGAGCATCTCTCTGGCTGCTACAGGGAGTGCGCAGTCAAGAGAGGAGCTGGGGTGGCCGTTCAGGATTGCTACAGGTGCAGGACAAGAATGACTTCTCTGCCCGAGGTCCAATACCTTAGCTAAGTGTTCAAATTTAGCATCGTCAGTAATGGAACCACATGACATCATATGCCACCTGAAGTGATAAAACAGGAAGGATGCCAGATCACCCAGGTAGAATTCTTGCCAAGATATTTAACTGGATTAATCATCCAGAAACAGTAAGACAAATCGAGACTGCTGGGCATTCTACAAAACAAATGACCCGGACTGTTGAGAAACGTCAGTGTCCTGAAAGATGAAAAGAGGAAGAGGAAAGCGCTACAAACAAGGTGGGAAAGAGATATGACAACTACATGAGGTGTGATTCTCAAATGGATTCTGTAGCAGGGGACTGAAAATTATTGTAAGCTGTGTGAGGTGGCTCAAGCCTGCAATCCCAGCACTTTGGGAGGCCGAGGTGAAGAGATCATTTGAGATCAGGAGTTCAAGACCAGCCCAGCAGACATGCTGAAACCCCATCTCTACTACAAATATGAAAAAAATTAGCCAGGCATGGTAGCACACACCTTAATCCCTGCTACTTGGGAGGCAGAGACTGCAGTAAGCCAAGATCGCACCACTGCACTCCAGCCTGGGCAATAGGGTGAGACTTCATCTCAAAAAAGAAAAAAAAAGAAAATTATTGTCAAGAACATTGCTGGGACCATTGGGGCAATTTAAATATGATCATAAATTGGGTGATGTATCAATGTTAAACTTCTTGGATATGACGATGTTGTGATTATATAAAGAAATGTCTTTATTCTTAAGGGACATGTGTTGAATTATTGAGAGTTAAAGTGTCAGGGTGTCTGCAACTTACTTTCAAAGCTTTCATCCAGAAAAAGAGAGAAAAAGATGAAATAACTGTGGCTAAATGTTATAATTTGATGAATTCCAGTGAAGACCAAGAAGGTGTTCATCTTCCAGCTTTTCAACAGGTTTGAAACTTTTTGAGTGAAAAGTTGGGAGGATGGAAAATTGGTAAATAAATAAATTAAGGGAGGATCCAAGATGGCCGAGTAGGAACAGCTCCAGAGTGCAGTTCCCAGCAAGAACAATGCAGATGGTGAGTGCCCACCGCATTTCCAAACAAATTTTCACTGCCCACAGACCAGGAGATTCCCGGCCGAAAAGCACCACAAGTTTTCAGCACAATGGTTTCAGCCAGTGCCAGCCTGGCACACAGAAACTCACACAAATATGGGTGGCCATTTCAACTGGCACCTGGAACATCTGGGAGACAGAGCCGCCCATTCAACTGAAAGGGAGGGGCAGAGACAGGGAGCCAGGCTATCTGGCTCAGCCACTCCCACAAAAGAAGCAATCTGAAACACTCTGGATTGAGAGTTTCGCAGCAAGCACAGCTGGACCCAGGACGGCCCAGCTCAACGAGGGGAAGGGCAACCACCACTACCGAGGCAGTCTGCCACTCCCGAGGCAGTTCACACAGCAGCTGGGCAAAGCCTGTGGCAGCTCAGCAATGCCTCTGCTGGCAGACTGTGACTAGACTACTCTGTGCAGGGCAGGGCATCTATGAAAATAGGCAGCAGCATGATAGCAACTTATAAATAAAGCCGACCTTCCTAGGACAGAGCACCTGGCAAAAGAGGCAGTTATGAGTCGCTGCAACAGACTTAAAATTACCTGCCCAGCAGCTCTGCACGGAACAACAGAGCTCCCAGCACAGCACCTGAGCTCCTGTAAGGGACAGACTGTCTCCTCAATCAGCTCCCCGACCCCCTTATACCAAAAAAGATACCTCATAAAGGAGAGCTCAGGCTGACATCTAGCAGGTACCCTTCTGGGACGAACATAACAGAAGAAGAAACCGGCAGCAACCCTTACCGTTCTGCAGCCCCTGTGGGTTATCTCCAGGCAAGAAGAGTCTGGAGTGGACCTCCAGCAGTCCTGCAGCAGAGGGTCCTGACTGTTAGAAGGAAAACTAAGAAACAGAAACAAGTAACATCGTCATCAACAAAAAGGATGTCCCCTCAGAGACCACATCCGAAAGTCACCAACTACAAAGAGCACGGGTAGATAAAGCCACTAGGATGGGAAGAAACCAGCGCAAAAAGGATGAAAACGCCAAAAACCAGAATGCCTCGCACCTCCAAAGGATCACAACTCCTCACCAGCTAGGGATCAAAGATGGATGGAGAATGAATCTGATGAATTGACAGAAACAGGCTTCAGAAGGTAGGTAATAACAAACTTCTCTGAGCTAAAAAAACAAAAGAACATGTGCTAACCCAATGCAAAGAAACTGACAACCTAGAAAAAACATTAGATCAGATGCTAACTAGAATAAACAACTTAGAGAAGAATATAAACGACTTGATGGAGCTGAAAAACTTCATGAAGCATACACAAGTTTCAATAGCTGAATCAATCAAGCAGAAGAAGGGATATCAGAGATTGAAGATCAACTCAATGAAACAAAATGAGAAGGCAAGAATAGAGAAAAAAGAGTGAAAAGAAATGAACAAAGCCTCCTTCTTCACAGAACTGGAAAAAACCACCTTAAACTTCACATGGAACCAAAAGAGAGCCCACTTAGCCAAGACAATCCTAAGCAAAAAGAACAAAGCTGGAGGCATCACGCTACCTGATTTCAAACTATATTACAAGGGCACAGTCATCAAAACAGCGTGGTACTAGTACCAAAACAGAGATATGGACCAATGGAACAGAACAAAAGCCCTGGAGGCAACGTCACACATCTAAAACCATCTGATCTTTGACAAACCTGACAAAAACAAGCAATGGGGAAAGGATTCCCTGTTCAATAAATGGTGTTGGGAAAACTGGCTAGCAGTGTGCAGAAAGCAGAAACTGGACCCCTTCCTAACACCTGACCCTAAAATTAATTCTAGATGGATTAAAGACTTAAACATAGACCTAACACCATAAAAACCCTAGAAGAAAACCTAGGCAAAACCATTCAGGACATAGGCATAGACAAAGACTTCGTGACTAAACATCAAAAGCATTGGCAACAAAAGTCAAATAGACAAATGAGATCTAATTAAACTCCAGAGCTTCTGTACAGCAAAAGAAACAATCATTAGAGTGAACCAGTGACCAACAGAATGGGAAAAAAATTTTGCAGTCTACCCATCTGATAAGGATAATATCCAGAATCTACAAAGAGCTCAAACAGATTTACAAAAAAAAAAACAAACAAACTCATCCAAAAGTGGGCAAAGGATATGAACAGACACTTTACAAAAGAAGACATATATGAGACCAACAAACACATGAAAAAATGCTCCTCATCACTGATTATTAGAGAAACGCAAATCAAAACCACATTGAGATACCACCTCAGGCCAGTTAGAATGGCGATCATTAAAAAATCTGGAGACGACAGATGCTGGAAAGGATGTGGAGAAATAGGAACACTTTCACACTGTTGGTGGGAGTGTAAACTAGTTCAACCATTGTGGAAGACAGTGTGGTATTTCCTCAAAGACCTAGAAATAGAAATTCCATTGGACCCAGCAATCCCATTACTGGGTATATATCCAAAGGATTATAAATCGTTCTATTATAAAGACACATACACACGTATGTTCATTGCAGCACTGTTTATAATAGCAAAGACCTGGAACCAACCCAAATGCCCATCAACGATAGACTGGACAAGGAAAATGTGGAACATATACATCATGGAATACTATGCAGCCATGAAAAAATGATGAGTTCATGTCCTTTATAGGGACATGGATGAACCTGGAAACCATCATTCTCAGCAAACTGACACAAGAACAGAAAATCAAACACTGAATGTTCTTACTCATAGGCGGGTGATGAACAATGAGAACACATGGACTCAGACAGGGGAGCATTACACACTGGGGTCTGTTGGCGGGGAGCCAAGGGAGGGACAGCAGTGGGGTAGGGAGGTCAGAGAGTGATAACATGGGGAGAAATGCCAGATGTAGATTACGGGAGGATGGAGGCAGCAAACCACATTGCCATGTGTGTACCTATGCAACAATCCTGCGTGATCTGCACATGTACCCCAGAACCTAAAGTACAATGTTAAAAATTAATTAATTAATTAATCAATTGAGTCAACAATTGAGATTCCTTTTCCCTAAGACCTTTCTAAGCAGTTTGCTCACATTGATTCTGATGTGGACAGTTCAGGATGTAAAGGGGGCAGGACTAGAATGAATGATCTTTCCTGGCATCTTCCAGATTGCAGATACATGTTTGGTTCGGTTTGGTTTTAAATTCGGGAATTTCAAAAGCAGCAGGGACCCTGTGTGAAGCTTGAGCAGCTGCTGCCATCTTGTGGATCTCGGCACTTCTGCAAGGTTGGAAGCCGATGATTCCAGGTCACGGCAGGCTAAGGAGCCCCCCCTGCACAGCCTGGGGAGGAAAGTGCTGGAGGCTAACGGTGTAAGGACCTTCGTTAACTTCCTTCCAGAGTGAGCAATGATGCAGCCTACATCCTTCAGTGGGTTCTCTGAATGCACTCGGTCCTCCCCTTTAAAATCAGCAGGCCTAACAAAACTTGCATCGATTTCACTCTGCAAAATTAAGGCTAGGGAGCCATTGAGTGGGATTTTACTGCCATTTGCACGCAATATTGACTTGCTGGCGTTGTTTTCTTATGCATGAAGCCTCATAAAAATGATACTGGCACTTCTGATACCAGCTTTTCAAACCTCAATTAGTTCACAGACAAAGCTTTGAAAGCAGGTCTGGGAGGATCACTATCGGAGAGGATCACTTAGGAGAAGGAGAGTGGGAGGAGGAGCCAGAAACAAAACTAGCTTCTAGATTTTCTTTGCAGGGGGCCAGGCGCAGTGGCTCACCCCTGCAATCCCAGCACTTTGGGAGGCCGAGGCGGGCAGATCATGAGGTCAAGAGATGGAGACCATCCTAGCCAACATGGTGAAACCCCATCTCTACTAAAAATGCAAAAATTAGCTGGGCATGGTGGCGTGTGCCTGTAATCCCAGCTACTCGGAGGCTGAGGCCAGAGAATTGCTTGAACCCGGGAGGCGGAGGTTGCAGTGAACCTAGATCAAGCCACTGCACTCCAGCCTGGCCCCTGGTGGAGCGAGACTCTGTCTCAAAAAAAAAAAAAAGTCAGAGGGAGACAACCGTCCAGAGCTGTCTCCAACCATATTTATGGAAGTTGAGCCTTCAGATCAAAGGAAGTCACAAATCCGATGTGATTTACACCAATCAGGCCGTAACGAATAATTTACATTCTTAATAACAAATTAGGTCTATGAAAAAACTAAAAGCAGACAATAATCAAAAGCAAACTCCAAATGTAGTTCAGGAGTAAATTCTGTTTGTTCTCTCAAGGTTTAATATAAAGGTTTTTAGCTCTAATTGCACATTAGATTCAACTGGGGAGCTTTTAAAAATATTAGTGCAGGAGCACCCCCTGCCCCCAAGACTCTGATTTAATTGCACTGCAGTGGGACCCAGGTAACAGTATTTTTTATTAGAGCTCCCCCGGCGATCATAATGTGCAGCCAGAATGAAAACCACTGGTTTACTATTAAACATATGTTTTGGAAAATGTGAGCATTCGCTAAATAGTGCAAACATCATCTAGATCAGCAGTTCCCAGCCCAGAACGACTGTCAGAAACACCTGAGACGGGTTTTTAAAATTCAGGTCCCTGGCCTGATTCTTATCTATTCAATCAGTATCTTCTCTGGTGAGGCCAGAACCCAGCATGTTTTTTAAGGATGCCTGCTCAGTTTCAATCATCAGCCAGTGACCCACCATAAGGTTTCTCCGCTGAGGACGCATCTCAGCTTCACCTGGGCTCAACCCAGGCACATGAAATCAGCATGGGGGCTGAGCATCAGTATTTTAGAAGTTCTCCTGATTGTCCAGACTGGGGTGAGAACATGGTTCACTTAGCTGAGCCACAGTTGGGGGTGGCCAACAGAGAGAGAGGCCAGCTGCTGGTGGTCAAGTTCAACTCTTCTGCCCCCAAAGAGGATGTTGAACCCCACCCTCCTCCTGGCCCTGCCCAGCATAGCAGGCTTGAATAAGTTGGATGAATGAACTATCTTTTTTTTTTTTTTTTTTCTAACATGAAGTCTTGCTCTATCACCCACGATAAAGTGCAGTGGGGCGGCCTCAGCTTACTGCAAACTCCACCACCGGGTTCAAGCGATTCTCCTGCCTCAGCCACCCAAGTAGCTGGGATTACAGATGCCCGCCACCACACCTGCCTAATTTTTGTATTTTTAGTAGAGAACGGGTTTCACCATGTTGGCCAGGCTGGTCTTGAACTCCTGACCTCAGGTGACCGCCTGCCTTGGCTTCCCAATGTGTTGGGATTACAGGTGTGAGCCATCACGTCTGGCCTTGAACTATCTTTCATTTGCCATCCTTTGGTATGGATGTTGCCTTCAGCTGACTGGGCTAGGGTCAAGCTGACCCCACTCCTGCTAAGATGACACTTTCCACTCGTGGGCTGCACATGTTCACAGGAGGACACCCTCCCAGTGGTTGAGGAACTCCTGGCACAGCTCGAGAACATTTTTCTAAGCAGCCAGGCCTTTGGTGGTTGGGAGTTAAGTTTGAAGATAAAACTGCTCTTAGATTTATGTTGTTAATAAAGTGAGTGTTTTCTCTTCGTATTGGGGAAAATGCTTAGACTTTCAGCACTGTCTGGCGTAATCCAGCACTGTGTAAAAACTGTCCACTTAGAACCCAGGGTCAGCAGGAGAACAAAAGGTTGAAGGTGGCCTGAGAATGAGGGAGAGGCCGTGGACACAGGGCCCTCAGGGCTGTGGGCTCCACAGGGTTTCAGTGCCCACCTGGCCTGAAGTCTGCCCATGAATCTTAAAGAGGCTCTTATGAGCGTCATCAGGCAGCTCATCTGACCTTGAACTCAGCGCATGGGGCTGCCCACCTGGGGGTCCCTGAGTATATCATCCAGTCCTGGGAAGCGAGAGCCCCTCAGGTCCCTGACATGCACATCTTGAAGATGGTTCACTCAACAGGGGCAGCTCTGACTGCACAGGTCTTATGATGAATGACAATACCCTAAAAAGACCTAGCACGGTGAATGCAAGAGCCATGGAGCCTGGTGCAGACCTGGGGTGGGGCCATGAGTCTACATCTCCAGTACTCCAGGTGACGCCGCAGTTGCTGTCCATGGGCTACACTTTGAGTAACTAAATCCAGCTCAGAAGCCATGAAATGATGACATGGTCAGCCTCTCCTGTGAGTGATGAGATGCAGGGAAAAGGCAAGGCACTGCCAGGGTTCCCAAGGCACCTCTCTCACTCTTGTCTCCTTCCCTGCAGAGAGGTGACATTTTTAAGTAGGCAGAGAAACTTAAAAGAAACAGCATATGTCTGGGCATGGTGGCTCATGCCTGTAATCCCAGGACTTTGGGAGGCCAAGGCAGGAGGATTACTTGAGGCCAGGAGTTCAGGATCAGCCTGGGCAACATAGCAAGACCTCATCTCTACAAAAAAAAAGAAAACAAATTTTTAAAAAAATTAGCTGGATGAGGTGACAAGTGCCTCTATTCTCAGCAGCTACTCAGGAGGCTGAGGTGGGAGGATCGCTTATGCCCAAGAGTTTGAGGCTGCAGTCAGCCATGATTGTACCACTGCACTTCAGCCTGGGCTACAGAGTGGGACCCTGTCTCAAATAAAAAAGAAAAAGAAAAAAGAAACAGCACAGAAGAAGTCCATAGACTCACAATCTAGTACTGATTCCTCCATTCGTAAGCTCTGTGACTCTAGTCAAGTCCCCGTATCAGCTGTACTGGCTGCCGCAACAGGCCTCGTAACACCTAATCCAGAAAGAGCTGACAGTGTTTGAAAATCACAAGTGGGTGCACAAATGTTAGGCCAAAGAACCATGATCCAAAGTTCAGAGGTTGAAGGGCAACACGCTGCCCCCGGCATCCTCCCTTCTGTTCTCATCAGCCACTGCCCCGCAGGTCCCCTAGGGCGACAGGCACCATTAGTGATGCAGAGAAAGTCCCCGCAGGCTTCTCCTTGAGCAGCACTGTGTTCATAGCCTGTGAACCCCATCAACCTGGTCATCCCTGAGGCAAGAGGCTTTGGATAAGGACATCGGATCGCCTCTTGGGCCTTAAATTCCCAGCTGCTGTGTTTAACTATTCTTTTCATCCTTCAGCCCCTAAGGAGGTTATGGGGAAAATATGTACTTTTCTTTTTTTTTTTTTTTTTTTCTTGAGACGGAGTTTCGCTCTTGTTACCCAGGCTGGAGTGCAATGGCGCGATCTCGGCTCACCGCAACCTCTGCCTCCTGGGTTCAAGCAATTCTCCTGCCTCAGCCTCCCGAGTAGCTGGGACTACAGGCACGTGCCACCATGCCCAGCTAAGTTTTGTATTTTTAGTAGAGACGGGGTTTCACCATGTTGACCAGGATGGTCTCGATTCCTTGACCTCGTGATCCACCCGCCTCGGCCTCCCAAAGTGCTGGGATTACAGGCGTGAGCCACCGCGCCCGGCCCAGGAAAATATGTACTTTTCAAATGTTGCTGGCAATGAGGTAAATATTAATGTTAATACTGTCACCATTTGACAAGGAAACAGCAGGATAAGGAACCGGGTTGGGGAGTGAATCAGAATGACAGGCCTTTGGGAATGCAGTGGGTTTAGGGATGGCATATGGGTATAACCTGAAATTTCTGGGCACAGAGTGGCTCTGAGTACCTACGGTTTCTACATCCTACCCCAGAGCCCCTCCCACGGTCATCCGCCAACACATGCTGAGACGCTGTTCTGTACCTAATTCTAAGTTACCTGCTGTTTGGGGGGGCAGGGGTAGCTAGCACAGCTGATCATCAGTCAAAGAAAAATAAAAAATAAAAACACATTTCTTTTCCCCAGAACTTAAAACTAAATACACAGATTAATTATAGTATAAACATAAACTGCAATAGAAGAAGCCAAATGTCAAGCAAGATTTTCAGTTTGAGTGCTAAGAAGTTCCACAAGGAAAAAATGTCCCCCGGCTCAGATGTCCACAGGCGTTCCTGACGTGTGGTTTCAAGAGGGCAAAGAAGGAAAATAGGAATCGTAGCAGCTGTGGCAGCTGCGATTTGTTGAAGGCGCCCCCTGCCCGGCGAATGGGGGCCACACCCAAGGAGGCCACAGGAGGAGTTGGGCGATGCTGCCCCCTAGAGGTCAGCTGAGAATGTCGCTGAATATTGGAGGCTTAAATCCCAGGCGTCGCCGACCGCGACGCGCTTAGAGTGCGCATGCTCTGTGGAAAAAGACATGAGTCTGTCTCGCCTTGAGGTGAGACATGGGGGTTCAGACCTGTACAGACCTTCTGCTGGGTTCGGAGGAAAGGACTCGGCCACCACGGACGTGTGCGCGCGGGCGAGCACGCACACACACACGCACGCGCGCACACACACACGCACGCGCGCACACACACATGCACACAGGCCCCTGCTGAGAGCTCCCTGGGTTAAGAGCTGTCCGTAAAAATGCAAGCTCATTCTCCACCTGCTGTGAGCACGCTCAGCAGGAAGGGAAGCCGGACAGCAGCTCAGGGTGGGACCCACGGGTCCAGCAGACAGAGGGCAGGTGTATCAACTCATCCTGAAGCGAGAGGGCTACTGTTACTAACTTCAGATGAGAAAATTGATCATTATAAACAGTTTCCCGACCAGGCGCGGTGGCTCACGCCTGTAATCTCAGAATTTGGGGACCCCAAGGCGGGAGGATCACTTGAGGTCAGTAGTTCGAGACTAGCCTGGCCAACATGGTGAAACCCCGTCTCTACTAAAAATACAAAAATTAGCCATGCATGGCGGTGCACACATGTAATCTCAGCTACTAGGGAGGCTGAGGCAGGAGAATCGCTTGAACCCGGGAGACAAAGGATGCAGTGAGCCGGGATCACACCACTGCACTCCAGCCTGAGCAACAGAGTGAGACTCTGTCTCGAAAGAAAGACAGAAAGAGAGAAAGGAAAAGAAAATAAAAGAGAAATACTCTTTCCCTCAGCCAGTTGTGGTGGCTGAGACACAAGAATTGCTTGGCAAGGGAGGCAGAGGTTGCAGTGAACCAAGATCATGCCACTGCACTCCAGCCTGGATGACAGAGGGAGGAAAGAAAGAGAGAAAGAAAGAGAGAGAGAGAAAGAAGGAAGGAAGGAAAGAAGGGAGGGAGGGAGGGAGGGAGGGAGGGAGGAAGAAGAAAGACTGTTTCCCATAGCCACTAGTTTATTTTCTTCGTTTTCATTTGGTTGACAAATAATAATATATATGTATGGAGTACATTGTAAAGTTTTGAAATGTGCATACATTATGGAATTACCAAATCAAGCCAATTAACATATTCAAGATCACTAATTTAATTGGTCGCAAAGCCAGGCAGTGGCTCTAGTTGTTCCCAGGGAGAGTGGGAACTGTCAGAACTAACATTCAGAAGTGAATATTAATGAGGAAAATAATTTCTAACTATCAGAATTCTAATGAGAAAAAAGTATGGTTTAACTATGCCTGAGGTTTGAATGTGGAGTAATCTAGAGTCAAATTACCTTCATGCAGATCCACCCAGGGCATCCTAAAAATTGCAGATCCGAGACGTACAGGGAAGTTGCAGTCCAAAAAAACTCCCAACCCTCTACTCTATCTCTCCTTTTTTTTTTTTTTTTTTTTTTTTTTGAGTTTCGCTCTTGTCGCCCAGGCTGGAGTGCAATGGCGCTATCTTGGCTCACTGCAACCTCCACCTCCCAGGTTCAAGAGATTCTCCTGCCTCAGCCCCCCAAGTAGCTGGGATTATAGGCACCCACTGCCACACCTGGCTAATTTTTGCATTTTTAATAGAGATGGGGTTTCGTCATGTTGGCAAAGCTGGTCTCGAACTCCTGACCTCAGGTGAACACCCGCCTCAGCCTCCCAAAGTGCTGGGATCACAGGCATAAGCCACAGTGCCCGGCCCTCTACATTCAATTCTATGTGCTGCCTGTGCTGTGTCAGAAGTTAAGTGGCCACAGAAATAGTTAAATTCTTACCCTAGAACCTTCCCTGACAACCAAATAAATATAAAATGATCTGTCACTTTCCCGAGAATATGTTAAATTTTTTTAAAAGTTTGGGGTCAATTCGAATATGCAAACTTTCTAGGGATGTGGTAGGAGGAATCAAATGTCTACTTGTTAATATTTCATTTATTCACTGAGGTGTGAAGTGTTCTGCAGTAACATAATTTGAATTTTCTACATCATGTATTATTACATGTGCCCACGTCCATCTGCCATTCACGACTTCCTTTATAGCCACTTATATATGGGGTTGATAGTGTCCTTCTCAGTTCCCAACTTTCTAACTGAAAAAAATGTATGGTGTAAGGGTAAAAATATGCAAAGCCAAGGGTAGATTCATGCAATTTACCAAACAATTATTTGTTTCTACTTAATTTTTCAGAATCAGGAATTTGAAAAAAAAACTACACCATCAACATTGAATTAGTCCATTCTCACACTGCTATAAAGAAACACCTGAGACTGGGTAATTTATCAAGAAAAGAGGTTTCACCGGCTCACAGTTCTGCAGGCTGTACGGGAAGCATAGCAGCTTCTGCTTCTAGGGAAGCCTCCGACAACTTTCAATCATGGCGGAAGGCAAAGGGGGAGCGAGCCAGGTGTCTCACATGGTAGGAGCAGAAGCAGAGAGGGCGGAGGGAGGCCCTGCATACTTTTAAATGACCAGATCGCGAGAGAATTCACTCACTATCACAACAGCATCCAAAGGATGAGAAATCTGCCATTCGAGAAATCTGCCCCCATGATCCAGTCACCTCCCACCAGGCTCCACCTCCAACATTGGGGATTACTATCCGATGTGAGATTTCAGTAGGGACACAGATCTAAATCATAGCAAACATTATACATATTTTTAGAGATGCCAGGTTTCAACAATTGTTGAGAAAATTTTATATTTCAATAATCGTGTTTCTTGAGAAATGTTTTTATTTTCATTATCAATTATCTCATTATTTTTAAATAATAAAGTTGGCCAGGCACAGTGGCTCACGTCTGTAATCCCAGAACTCTGGAAGGCCGAGGCAGGTGGACCACCTGAGGTCTGGAATTCAAGACCAGCCTGGCCAACATGGTGAAACTCCCATCTCTACTAAAAATGCAAAAATTAGCTGGGCGTGGTAGCACACGCCTGTAATCCCAGCTACTGGGGAGGCTGAGGCAGGAAATTGCTTGAACCTGAGAAGTGGAGGTTACACTGAATTAAGATCCCACCAATGCACTCCAGCCTGGGCAACAAGAGTGAAATGCCATCTCAAAAAAAAAAAAAAAGAACTAGATGTCTGGGCCTTTGTAATATTTTCCATGATCCCATCCCTGTGGGAACATCCACAGTTCAAGCAATCCCAGCTCCCTGCAGGCTAAGCTCCTGCAGAAATATTCTGCACAAGCCGGGCGCGGTGGCTCACGCCTGTAATCCCAGCACTTTGGGAGGCCGAGGCGGGTGGATCACGAGGTCAAGAGATCGAGACCATCCTGGTCAACATGGTGAAACCCCGTCTCTACTAAAAATACAAAAATTAGCTGGGCATGGTGGCACGTGCCTGTAGTCCCAGCTGCTCGGGAGACTGAGGCGGGAGAATTGCTTGAACCCAGGAGGCGGAGGTTGCGGTGAGCCAAGATCGCGCCATTGCACTCCAGTCTGGGTAACAAGAGCGAAACTCCGTCTCAAAAAAAAAAAAAAAAACAAATATTCTGCACAAAAGCAAATCCAGCCTGCAGCCCAGCCCCAGGACCCCAGCATGACTCGGAGCCCCGCTTCCTAACCACATGCATTAGAGAACATCAGAGTCTAAGCAGCAAGGTAGTTTGTTACTGCATTAGGAGGAGTGACTTCTCCTCTCCCGTTCCTTATTGCCGTGCTCAGTATGAAATTTCCTTGATTTTCTATCTCTTTGACAGTTGCATATCAATAGTCCCTTCTGCACAGAGCAGACTTTTCTGAACACTCAAAAACTCCTTCATATACACGTGCACACACCCCAGAGGACAAGGCCAATTCTCCCCATAAATTCGTAAACTTGTTGCCATAGAGACAGACTCCAGGTGCCCCAAATGTGGATCATCAGTGCCACCTAGTGGGAAATTGATTGTCCTGCATCCTCCAAATCCCAAGACCTTGGATGGGAGGGAATGGTTAGGTTTTTTGTTTGTATTGCTTTTTTGTTTCGTTTTGGTAGCTATCTGGAGCTCTCTTTCAATGTTCTGGGAATATGTCCACCAGAATCTACTTCAACCAAGTTCCTCCAGGCTGCTTCCTTCCCACCCACAAAAATAGATCAGACCGGGCTCTGGCAGCCCATCTCACGTTCAGGACGCTTGGCTTCACTACCTCATGCTTACCTCTAAAGAACGCAGGACAGCTGGGTCCCTTGGATGTCACATATAACAACAAAGACAAACCAACACCTGGTAATTAGGGGAGTAAGGCTCCTGCAGATTAGAAACACACGAAGTCCTCCTTTATCATTGTATTCATTTGTCTGGCCTGCGTGGCTTCTAGCTCACACATTTGGACATGCAACAAGTCAATTTTCTTTATTTTCTATAAGGAATTTACCCATTCCATTGGAGAGCAGAAATGGATATCAATAAATGCAGGGTCTCCCACCCTCACTTTATCCAAGAACCAGGGGACATGTGTGGTGTTGAGTCTGGGCAGGGTGGGTCTGGAGCATCTTATCCACAGATAAGATGCAATTTACTAAACAATTATTTGTTTCTACTCTTCTTAATTTTTCAGAATCAGGAATTTGAAAAAAAAAAAAAAAACTACACCATCAACATTGTATTAGTCCATTCTCACACTGCTATAAAGAAACACCTGAGTCTGGGTAATTTATCAAGAAAAGAGGTTTCACCGGCTCACAGTTCTGCAGGCTGTACGGGAAGCATAGTCACTTCTGCTTCTGGGGAAGCCTCCGACAACTTTCAATCCACATTCCAGTTCACTGACAAGTCCCCCTCCTGGCTCACTTCAAGCCATGACCCCAGGGAAGAGCACTGTTAGGTCCACCTGGTTGAGCCCTGGGGTGTCCGCAGACCAAAACTACCCGCTGCTGCTCTGGCCCACCGACCTCCCCGAGCAATGACTGCAGGGTGGGGCCGGTGAAAGACAAAGGCCCCTGGTGAAGATCACTCATTATAATCTGTCAACCAAGATTTATCACACTTAGGGGCATGACCTATCTGGGGACTGTGGTACATAAAGATGAGAATGCAAACTCCTTTTCTTGCCATTGGAGACTCTTGGGGAGACAAGCGTCAACCAAGTACGGAAAACCTCCAAGCAATTGTTACAAGTGAGACGCAGGCCCAGAGCCTTTCATCAAAACGCTCAGGCCAGATGAGTTTGGGGATTTTGAATTAGTCAGATTTTAGGAGATATCTAGAACATCACCCATAATCGATCACATCTGTATTTCTGCAGCAAAATGTACAGCAGTGAAGTGAAATAAAGACAGGCAACAGCCTCGTGCCAGCTCAGGCAGGATTTGCCACCAAATGAGTTTGAGCACCAAAAAGAAAAAGCTTTCAGTTTTTACAACGTTTTAGAGTTGAGAATGACAGACAAGCGGGTGTAGACCTGCGTAGACAGTGCAGAGAAGGAACCTATCAGCTGTCCCAAAGACATCAGGAGGCTTCAGAGAAGAGGTTGTTTCAGCTGAGAGCTGAGAGTGAGAGCCGGCGGAGAGAACAACCACAGGAAGCAGGTGAGAACCAGCGGAGTACGCAGGTGGGGCAGCCTCCCCTCATTCAGCGTGCCTGGAAATACGAAGCCAGAACCTGCACTCTTATTGACATTCCCAAGTTGGCCTCAAAACCACCCTGTTGCAAGACGCCTTCTCTGACTACCTACCCTCTCCTATATGTATTACCTTGGCATTCCAAAAATGTCCTGTGGGTTTGCTTTCAGACCACTACAGATCTAAAATTCCTCCAGTGCAGGTACAAAAACAGACAGGTAGACCAGTGGAACAGAATAGAGAACCCAGAAATAAAACTACGCACCTACAACTACCTGATATTCAACAAACCTGACAAAAACAAGCAATAGGGAAAGGATTCCCTATTCGATAAAAGGTGCTGGGAGAACTGGTAGCTCTAGGCAGAGGATTAAAACTGGACCCCTTCCTTACACCATATACAAACATTAACTCAAGATGGATTAAAGACTTAAAGGTAAAACCTGAAACTATGAAAGTCCGGTCATACCACCTAGGCAATACCATTAAGGACACAGGCACTGTCGAAGATTTCACGGCAAGGACACCAAAAGCAAACATTGACAGATGGGATCAAATTAAACTAAAGAACTTTGAGAGGCCAAGGTGGGCAGATCACTTAAGGTCAGGAGCTCAAGACCAGCCTGGTCAACATGGTAAAACCCTGTCTCTACACAAATACAAAAATTAGCCGGGTGTGGTGGTGTGCGCCTGCAATCCCAGCTACTCAGGAGGCTGAGGCACGAGAATCGATTGAACCGGGGAGGCAGAGGTTGCAGTGAGCCGAGATCACGCCACTGTACTCCAGCCTGGGTAACAGAATGAGACTCCATCTCCAAAAAAAATAAAATAAATAAAGAGCTTCTGCACAGCAAAAGAAACCATCAACAGAGTAAAAAGACAACTTACAGAATGGCAGAAAATTTTTGCCAACTATGCATCAGACAAAGGTGTGATATCCACCATCTAAAAGGAATTTAAATGTATAAGAAAGAACAATCCTATAAAAAAGTAGGCAAAGGACATAAGTAGATGCTTTTCAACAGAAGACATACATGTGACCAATAATCATACATTTAAAAAAAGCTCAACATCACTGATCATTAAAGAAATGTAAATCGGGCTGGGCGTGGTGGCTCACACCTGTAATCTCCCACTTTGGAAGGCTGAGGTAGGCGGATCACAAGGTCAGGAGTTTGAGACTAGCCTGGCCAAAATAGTGAAACCCCGTCTCTACTAAAAATACAAAAAAATTAGCCGGTAATGGTGGCAGGCACCTGTAATCCCAGCTACTCTGGAGTCTGAGGCAGGAGAATCACTTGAACCCAGGAGGCAGAAGCTGTGGTGAGCGGAGATCAAGCCATTGCACTCCAGCCTGGGCCACAGAGCAAGACTCTATCTCAAAAAAAAAAAAAAGAAATGCAAATTAAAACCATAATGAGATGCCATCTCATACCAGTCAGAATGGCTAATAATAAAAAGTCAAAAAATAACAGGTGCTGGCAAGGTTGTGGAGAAAAAGGAATGCTTATCCATTGTTGGTGGGAGTGTAAATTTGTTCAACCGTTGTGGAAGACAGTGAGACAATTCCTCAAAGACCTAAAGGCTGAAATACCACTGGATCCAGCAATCCCATTACTGGGTATATATCCAAAGGAATAGAAATCATTCTATTATAAAGATAAGTAAAATATGGTACATATACACCATGGAATACGATGCAGCCATAAAAAAGAACAAGATCGGCTGGGCGCGGTGGCTCACGCCTGTAATCCCAACACTTTGGGAGGCCGAGGCAGCAGATCACCTGAGGCTGGGAGTTCGAGACCAGCCTGACCAACATGGAGAAACCCTGTCTCCACTAAAAATACAAAATTAGCAGGGCGTGATGGTACATGCCTGTAATCCCAGCTACTCAGGAGGCTGAGGCAGGAGAATGACTTGAACTCAGGAGGGAAAGGTTGCAGTGAGCTGACATCTTGCCATGACACTCCAGCCTGCTGGGCAACAAGAGCAAAAAAACTCCTTCTCAAAAAATAAAAAAATAAACAAGATCGGCCGGGCGCGGTGGCTCACGTCTATAATCCCAGCACTTTGGGAGGCCGAGGCGGGTGGATCAAGAGGTCAAGAGATCGAGACCATCCTGATCAACATGGTGAAACCCCATCTCTACTAAAAATACAAAAATTAGCTGGGCATGGTGGCACGTGCCTGTAGTCCCAGCTACTCGGGAGGCTGAGGCAGGAGAATTGCTTGAACCCAGGAGGCGGAGGTTGCGGTGAGCCGAGATCGTGCCATTGCACTCCAGCCTGGGTAACAAGAGCGAAGCTCCGTCTCAAAAAAAAATAAAATAAAATAAAAAATAAACAAGATCATGTCCTTTGCAGGGGACAGGGATGGAGCTGGAGGCCATTATCTTTAGCAAATTAACACAGGAACAGAAAACCAAACACTGCATCTTCTCACTTACAAATGTGAGCTAAACGAAGAGAACACATGGACACACAGTGGGAACAGCACACACTGGGGCCTTTCAGAGAGTGGAGGGTGGGAGGAGGGAGAGGTTCAGGAAAAATAACTAGCCGAGCGTGGTTGCTCGCACCTGTAATCCCAGCACTTTGGGAGTCTGAGGCAGGCAGATTACCTGAGGTCAGCAGTTCGAGACCAGCCTGACCAACATGGAGAAACCCTGTCTCTTAAAAGGAAAAATAAGTAAAGAGTACTAGGCTTAATACCTGGGTGTTGAAATAATCTGTTCAACAAATCCCCATGACCCAAGTTTACCTATGAAAGGAACCTGCACTTGTACCTCTGAACTTAAAGTAAAAAAATAGATAAATGCAGAATAAAAAAGCTAAATGAGAAAATATAAATAAATAAATATAAAAAATAAAATTTCTGCGTACAACAGTATCTTCCCTCTGTTTTATCTTTCCTACTCTATGCTCACCCGTATTCGAGAATTCTCAATAGCAGCCGTTCCCTTCCCCACACGACCTTAACCACATCAGCACCTGACAGAAACACGTTCTTAGAGAGTATATCTTGGGGGAATGGGGGTGACATTAGTCCTGGAGGAGAAAAGGAAGCAGGGGAGTCTCTAGGGGTTGTGTGCACTCACCTGTGTTCTATCTCCTTACCTCAACTCACAGAACGAAAAGACAGAATCTTTTTCTGTACATTAATTCATAATCAGTGAAGTTTCCAATGCAGTGATGTAAATATCCAAGCAATAAACAAGGAGCAGATGGAGTGCCCTTCACAGTTACATTCATATCTCTGTCAAAATATTTACTTCGTACGTAAATCTCTTTTAAAAAACATTAATTTGGCATTGCGTGCAAACATTTCCACGAATATTAATCAATCACCCCCAAATTGCTAAATGTAGCTTCCATTTCAGCATTTCATCAGCACTTATCAAGGAAGGCTGGGCTGGGCCGGGAGCAGTGGCTCATGCCTGTAATCCCAGCACTTTGGGAGGCTGAGGCAGGCAGATCACTTGAGGTCAGGAGTTCAAGACTACCCTGGCCAACAAGGAGAAACCCCATCTCTACTAAAAATACAAAAGTTACCTGGGTATGGTGGCATGCGTCTGTAACCCCAGCACTTGGAACGCTGAGGCAGGAGAATCACTTGAACCTGGAAGGCAGAAGTTGCAGTGAGCCTAGATCAAACCACTGCACTCCAGCCTGGGTGGCAGAGTGAGACCCAGTCTCCAAAACACCAGAATATAAGACCCAGAAAGGCCTTGCCTAGACAAAGGGATGCACCCCCCAACACATGGGTTCAGGGACAGGGAGGGGAGGGGGAGGAAAGAGGGACGGGAGAAGAGGACAGGGGGAGGAGCAGAGGAGGGGAGGAAGAGGAAAGGGGGATGGACAGGGGAGGAGGGGGAGGAAGGGGTCCGTCCTAGGGCCCACCCTCTGTCTGGGTGCAGGCCAACACCTGCTCTTGCCCTCCCTGCCCTCAGGGATATCAGCCAGCCAAGCCACCCGCTGTGTAGAGAATAGATACTAAGGAAATTCGGAGAGGAGGCTAGCTGAGAGGGGATATTTCTGGAATGTGTCTATTCTCTAGGGCTGCAGTAAATCAGCCTGAACTCCTTAGAACTCTATTCCCTGCACATGTGTGAATGTAAATCCGTATTATTGGTTCAGAGTTGTTCAGTGTGGGTCTCCTCTCCTTTTTGAAGACGTGCACAGCATAAAACCAAAATATATTTGACACACAGGAAGCGCGTGGTTGATTTTAATGAAAGTGATTAGTGCTAGGAAAAGAAACAGAAAGTATGGAGGAGGTCGGTCTATCTGCAACACTGCCCTCACCCCCACCCCAGCAGGGGAAAGACTCCTTGGAGGCATCCACTCCACTCCACAGCCTGCCAGAGGGACTCAGCTGTGACCTACAACGGGCACCAAGGACCGCCACCTGGTGGTAATAGCAAAGCTTCTGAGAAGTAAGTTCAAGCTCTGTGAATTCCCTTCTGTTCAGCAAGCCCTCTTAAGAACCTGCTTCAGGCCGGGCGCGGTGGCTCACGCCTGTAATCCCACCACTTTGGGAGGCCGAGGCGGGTGGATCACGAGGTCAAGAGATCGAGACCATCCTGGTCAACATGGTGAAACCCCGTCTCTACTAAAAATACAAAAATTAGCTGGGCGTGGTGGCACGTGCCTGTAGTCCCAGCTACTCGGGAGGCTGGGGCAGGAGAATTGCTTGAACCCAGGAGGCGGAGGTTGCGGTGAGCCGAGA
>PVKV010025069.1:0-30288 GCA_004027835.1 Alouatta palliata
GGAAGTAAAAATTTTACCCTGATCTCTTGCTATAAATAGCTGTTTTTCACTATTTATAATAGTTGTTCTTTCTTTTTATTTTCAGTATTTATTCTTATATATTTTTCTCCTCTTGTTCTTACTAGCCGAGTAATTCAACGTAGCAAATAATATTAAAATAATAATTTTAAAAACCCAGACTTATTAAAAATCCAATTGAAACAAAAGTTACTGGAGATACAGGGATCTTGATTACTTTAAAAGGAAGAGGACTGATTTTTCTCATACATTTCTCTGGTCAGCCTCCCAAATATGAAGTCAGTGAGCAAATATATCACATTTGTGCACATATGAATTCATACAGGCACAAAAGGGTAAGAGTTGAGCAGAGAAAAGAATTGAACTGGAAGAGAAATTAATCACCTTAAAC
The DNA here is from genome assembly GCA_004027835.1 of Alouatta palliata. Taxonomy (NCBI): domain Eukaryota; kingdom Metazoa; phylum Chordata; class Mammalia; order Primates; family Atelidae; genus Alouatta; species Alouatta palliata. The sequence goes on from PVKV010025069.1 coordinate 410, forward strand.
ATATATACGGCTTTCAATAAAACAACACATTACTTTCTTTTCAAATTTACTAGAAAATCTCAAAATTAAAAATATTATCTTTCTCACTCTTTCCATAGTATGTATATTTTCTTTCCAATTAGAAAAGAGATTCTTATAATAAAAATGAAATCACCTCTATGATATAATCAAGTTTCATTTTCTACTATTATAAATAGTTCCTGAATGGAGGCTGATTAAATTTAGAAATAATCTTTCTCGTTCCTTGGTTTAATTTTTATATAACATCATGCTGGAATACGGTTGACTTTTTCTGGTTGGATAGAATATGGCAATAATAAAAGGCATTTCAACTGTGTAAGAAGTGAACAACCAATTCTCTTGATGTCTCCAAAGATAATGTTCATAAGTTCTGAGTTCATTTTAATGGTATAATGCTGTTATTAGAATTAGCATACACTTAAAATGTTGAGTAATTTATCTCTATTAGACAAAAGTCATCTTCTATTTATGAAATTCTTATTACTGTTGAGTAACTCACAGTTCTTAAATTAAATTTTCTGATTTGCATTAAGTTTAAAGCCATAAATAGCTTTTTAGAATATATAATTGAGTAGATATTGAATTTGTAGACAAATGAATCCTATTAAAATACAGAGATGTCCATTAACATTTGTGCTATAATATCAGAGACATCAAGGGAAAACATAAGCCAAGCAACATATCAATGATATGCACAGCACTGCTAGGTTCTTTTGCAGAAGAGTCACTAGAGAATCGTAAAGGAAAGGGAATCAAATAATAGTACAATTAATGTTTCCCATACAGCTATATTTTATGGGATACTTTAGATATAATTGGGTGAGAGAAAATACTAAGAGAAACAAGAATTTTGATATTGATCAAAGGAAAAGCAAGTCAGCACTTTGCTTGTCAAATACAGAGATGCTTGCAACTCTTATTTAACCCAATGATTGTAGAGGAAACAAATAAGCTACTTCACCTGCAAATGAGATTGTATTGACCCATAAAGTGGGATGGTGACTCAGGTCCTGTTATTTAACAAAAAAATTTGAATTCATTTTCATTTTGAAGTTGGGTTGTTAGATTAATATTTGAATATTCTTTCCCTTTGTAGTCTGTAGCAATATATTTTTAGGGTTCTGATTATCAAAGCACAATTCACAATTGCTTTTCCCCCCTACTTTTAGGTAGATGGTTGGCAATTTTTATCCTTACTGCCTTCTCTATTATCATTTCATCTGTTTTCATGATTTCCAACTATCATTTTATGGAAATTATCCTCAAATCTGTATTTCCATTTTTGAGCCTGCTTTCCAACCCAAATTTACTCACTTGAATTAATGAAAATTTGCCATGAGTGCTCTGATGTCACCTCTAATACAAATGCACAGACTGAATTTACTTGTCATCTTCTCTTGTGTTCCTTCTTTGTAGCTATAAACCACCATTCTTTTTGTCACATATTTTTTTGCATCTTGGAACTCTGGCTGAATCTTTTCACTCTCCTCCTTTTCACACTTAATCATTTCTAAGATCTATCATTTGTAAGTGCTATAATACTCATCTTACCCCATTTTCTGCATTTTTACTGTCATGTGGCTTCTGATTCTGCACCTTTAACCATGCCAGCACAGACACACTACATGTCTGCAAGGTTTTTGACAGTGACAGAACATCAGACACTGCATTCCTTATTTGCTCCTAACCTTTGCCAACTTTGACTCAGTGACCAAACATTTTCTTAACCTACGATAAGATTCTTCTTCATTATACCAGCCCAATCTTTTGGTCATAAAATTGTATCATGTCTCTCTAGTTCTGATCCCATGTCTGCTCTGTATCTTTCCCAGTACCACCACTTGGTTACTTCTGTCAGACGGAACAAACAGGAAAGCACACATCATGTTCATATTTTTCTGGGAGAGTGCACCTGCTACCTGAATATATTAGCCCTCTGGATCCAGCTGCATGTATTTAATGGTGGGAAGAGGGGTCCCAAAGAAAGTTCTTATCATACCTTATATATCACTCTGCAAACATGCTCTTTTCCCCTATCATCCTCAGCCAAGTTAATTTTAAAAGCTGGATAAAATGGTCAGGATTCAAGAGATCCCTAAAGGGAGGCCTCTTATTTTCCATAAAACCTCCTGACTCAAAACTAATTATAATAATACTATATTTTGTAAAGGTAATATTAATTTCATCCCTTTTGGTCAACTCCCCAATATTTACACTTAATTACCCTACAGTATAATAATGATAATGCAAATCAGTAAATGCCAATTTAAATTGGCATAAGTTTTGTTTGGTTGTGACAGTCAACCTCTGTCTGCTCAGAATTTACTGTATGCTGCTTATTTACCATGGCCATATACACCCAATTTAAGTCCATCAAGGCAAGGTTAGAAGAGAAGCAAATGACTCAAAAAAGGTTATGACTCAATCAACAAGTTTTTTAGAAAAACATTTAAATTTTATCATGAAAAGAAAAAAATATTAGAACACATGACAGGATTACATAACAATAAACACATTAAATGCAAGTAACTTTTAGAAAAAGAGATTTTAGTTTCAAGGATTGTATTCATCTATGATGACCATTTGTATTTGCTTCACTAATTCAGAATTCTTCACAGGACTCACTACAATGATGCTTAATTAAGCCTAATGATTTTTCAGCCAAAACACCCTTTGAAAATATAATAGATATCTTATTTTTTCTGCAGAACTGTAGATGCCCAACAAATGTTTGTTGAGTAAGTGACAGCTCTGACAATTTATCTTCTCAAATTTATACATTCTAACAAGTCTTTTTATATGTAGTGTCTTTCAAATTGATTTTGCCATTAATCATTTACACCTTTTAGTATTAGAAAAATTTCAATTGATTTTAAAGGAAAAAATTGTTTCAGCATCCAGAATAGTCAGTTGGACTCCTAAACAGTAAGTCATTTAGTCTCAAGATGAATTTGGAACTATAAAACGGTGGTGGTAATGAACATCAGGACAAATTAATATTTCATTGTTTTAAACAAATACTGATTAGGTGGCAGACTTTAGCTTTCACAACAATGGGTGCCAAATTTTTAAACTGGAAGTGTGTGTGAGCTATTTTATTTACAGAGATTGCTCAATAGTTTAAATGATAGTGGTATCCACTACAATGACTTCCAGTTTCTTTTTATAGTGACCATAGTATATGTGAAGGCAGTGTTAATAGTGACAAGAGAGGCTTCATGTGCCTACTGTCTGTTTAGCTGTGCAAAATTTCATGCTCCCAAAGGACCCCTTTTAATGCTCTGCAATTACTCTCTTGAAATTCTCAACAATTTTTGAATAAGGAGCTATGCATTTCCTTCCCTCCCTCCCTCCTTCCCTCTGTCCTTTCTTCCCTTTATTCCTCCCTCCCTTCCTCCCTTCCTTTTTTTCTTCCTTTCCTTTTGTCCTCTAGGGTATCTCACCCTGTTACTCAGGCTGGAGTGCAGTGGTACAATCATGGCTCACTGCAGCCTCAATCTCCTGGACTCAAACAATCCTCCCACCTCAGCCTCCTGAGTAGCTAGGACTACATACATGAGCTACTATGCCTGGCCTCACTTAATAAATTATCATGTGAATTTAATAAAATATTGTATGTAAAAAACTCAATCCAGCCTTGGTGAATACTCAACAAATCATAGCTTGTATTGTTATTCTGTTGCAATATTTTGCTAAATCATTTCAACAGATGTAATAATCGGTTTGTGATTAAATAATTTGGAGATTTAAAGATTTATGGAGGATATCTCAGAATTTTGTATAATGTGATAATCTCTAAAAAAGTAAATGAAGTATGTAGTTGATCCAAAAATAATTTGATCTTCGGGCACATTTTTCTTTCAGTGAGCATTGTAAAACAGAAGAGAAATCGTTTCCTAAATTGGAGTGCTCTTCTCAACAAAGTGGACCTACGGACAGTCTGGATATATGCAGAAATAGATTTGGTTCTATGGGCAACGGGGCCCACATGGCAATACATTAACTTGATGCCCTCAGGTGACTTGTAGCTCTGATCCACACTCTCTACGGATATAAACGTTTTACTTTTACTCGCTCTTAAACAACCAGCACTTTTCAAAGAACCTGGTTCAGAACAACCATTAAGTTGTTGCACATGCACGGTTTTGAAGGCTCTTCTCTCCTTTTACAAACATCTTGGCACACGGCGCATCACCCTGGATGACTCCAACATTCACATAGATAAACCCTGTTGTTCCTCAGTGTTTTCATGTGACCTCTTACGAATTTCTTCTACACTAACGATACCTCAGCTGCCATCTCAGAAACAACCAGAAACACACACACTTCTCTGATTTCAAAAGGACTGATTCAGTCATTGCACTCTTTAGACACAATCCCATTTTCTACATTGCTTGTTCTGGTTCCATTCACCTTTTGATATCTTTGGGAACTCTTGTCTATTCAAGGCTCTGCTTTCTTCCAGTTTCCCAGTTTGCCATCTTTATTCCTTTCTCTCTTCTTTTTATCTAGTTTAGAGTCCATGTACCTTTTATAATTTCTGTCATATCGTGCTATACTTTCAACTTCCTTGCCCTTTTGTCTTTTCACCTGTTTATTTTATTCAACAAAACTCCAATCCTGGTTGAACTCAACTACCCACTTTCACAATATGTGGATGCAAATACTCTGAAAAGATTAGTAGGAGAAATGAATAATACCATAATTTTAAATTAATAATTACCTCTCATATTTGGAATCTGTATATTGCTCAAAAATCTTATGTTCCTATGGTTAATTCAGCTCTCAAGATGTGTGAAAATCAAACCATCTCAGTTATTCTCTGACCTACCCCATTCCCATTCTGAATTCTAGTTTTTAGCAAATGAATATGCTTTCCAGTTTACAGGAAAAAAAAAATGAGGGGGAGAGTATTAAATGGGAATTCCAATTTTTCTTTCCATAAACATTCATGGCAGTCTTATATTTGTAGCACTCTATCCTCCTTTGGTTTTATAATAAGAAAAGCATTCTCCTTTCTCACTTGCAGCCATTTCTTCTACCCGTGCTTCCTTTGTGTCACCTGTTCAGAATCCAGATTCTGTCAATTATGCCTGCTGTCTCCTGAATATTCAAACTTTCCCCGGGTCTTACCATTAAATATATTTAAATTATAGGAAATACTAAACTAGCAAAATAAACACAACAAAAGTTAATCCCCAAACACTGGAAAGAACCCTCTATAAGCCGTCAATACATGTCACTCACCACCCTACTACATTCCCACGTTTTACAGTGGAACATCTCAGAAGAATTGCTTCTACTAATTGTCTCTATTTATTATTGTTTTACTCTCTCCTTAATTTGTCCTGAGTTTTCTACTACCCATATCACTCTGCTAAAACACTTCACTCTAGGTCATCAATGACTCAATATCCTTAAGCCAATGGTTATTTTTTAGACCCCATCTTTATTTCTCAGTCATATTTGACGTACTGATAATGCTTATATTGAAATATTCTTTCCCTCTCTCTCTCCCTTTTTTGTGAGCCATTACATTCAGTATCCTAACTTTTTTTTCTCTCCCTGCATGTCACTCTTTCATGAAGTCTAATTATTTTCCATCCACCAATTGAATATTGATGACTCTCCACACGTAAGCCCTTGTTTCAATTATACATAAAAAAAACCACACAACACTTAAATCCTTAAAACAACACAGTATGAACCTGTCAAAGCAATAACCTAATGCAGAATTACATTTCCTGGTTTCCTTCCTTTTTTACTAGTTCTCTAAGAAATATGAGTGGAAGTAATAGTTGTCCTTTCTAAGCCAGCGTTTTAAGAAGTCATTGCAGTTTCTCAATTCTCTTTTCCCTCCTGCATAGATACAGACAACTCTAAGGTCATAGAGATGACGGAATTGCAAGACAGAAAAAAACCTGAGTCTTGAATTATCCCATGCAAAAAAGCCATGTAATCAATCACAAATAACTACATTGGACTGTCAAGTAAATAAGAAATAAATAGTATCTTACGCCATTGACATTTTGGGATTTATTTATGTGAGTAGCTAGTATTATTCTAGCTTGTATGGCTTGCAAAATCTAAGATGGTTTAGCTTATCTTACCTCTGAAGCTTCATTTTGTGCTATTTTCTTGCCTCACTATGATCTCTTCACTGGACTTAATTTAGTTCTTTGCTTTATTCTATCACAGTACCTTGGTATGTGATATTCCTTTGCTTAGAATACTCTCCAGTAGCTTTTCACATGTTACTGGATCAGTCCTTTTGAAATCAGAGGTACCAGCAGCATATATTGTCAGTATTATGCTCAGGTCTACCTGAATCTCTTTTTACCAATCTATGTGCTTTCTCAACTGCCTTCTCTCTGACTTTGCACATAAGAGCCCACAGCTGAAATTTCTTTGGAGAATTGCCCTCGTCTAGTTCTGCCTTTTGCTTTGCCCCCAATCGCATAGTTTAGCTTTTGCCTCCTTTCCTCTCCTGCTATTCCCACTCCTGAGAGAATCCACTTCCTTAATAAATCACTTGTACAAAAAGTCATCACAGTATCCATATTCTGACGAATCTTATCTAAGGCAATGTCTCTCAGATCTCAATTCAAAGGCCACTTACTCAGGTCAGCCTTTCCTGATGCCCCAGAAAAGATCATAGTCCCTATAAGTTGCTTTTGTGACAACCATAATTTAACCATAGGAATTACATTTTTATTGATACATAATAGTTATACATATTTTCAGGGTACATGTGATATTTTGACACATTCATATATTCTGTAATAAATCTGGGGTGACTGGGATATTCATTATTTCAAATACTTATCTTTTTATGCAGGGAACACTTTGGTTACTCTCTTCTAGCTATTTTGAAATATGCAGTAGATTATTGTTAACTATTGTCACCCTACTGAGCTATCAAACACTAGATCGTATTTCTTCTATCAAACTGTACTTTCTCACCCATTAACCACCCTATTTTCATTCTCCCCTTTTTTCTATGCTTCTCAGCTTCTGATAACTACTAATCTACTCTATATCTTTATAAGATCCATGTTTTCAGCTCCTGTGTTTAAATAAGAATATGTAATAATTGTCTGCCTATGCCAGGCTTATTTTGTATAAAATAATGACATCTAGTTCCATCTATGTTGCTGCAAAAGAGAAAATTTCATTATTTTGGGGGATAAATAATATTCCATTGTGTATATCTCACATTTTCTTTATCCATTCATCCATTTATAAAAATTATGTTGATTTCATGTTTTTCTATTTTACATAGCGCTGCAATAAAGATAAGAGTGCAGCTATATCTTTGATATACAGATTTTCTTTCTTTTCAATATATACTTAGTCATGGTATTGCTGGGCCACATGGCAGTTCTATTTTTAATTTTCTGAAGAATCTCCATATTGTTTTCCATAGTGGCTGTATTAATTTACATCCCCACCAACAGTTTATAATGGTTTCCCTTTCTTCACGTCCTCACCAGCCTCCATGATATTTTGTCTTTTTGTTACAAGCCATTTTAACTGGAGTAAGATGATACTTGATTGTGATTTTGACCGCATTTCTCTAATAATGAGTGATACTAAGCATTTTTCATATACTTCTTGACCATTTGTATATGCCTTCTTTTGAGACATGTCTATTGAAATATTTTGTTCATTTTCTAAATTAAATTATTTGTTCGGTTCTTTCTTTGCTATTGAGTTGTTTGAATTTCTTGTATATTCTGGTTATTAATCCATTTTCAGATAGATACTTTACAGTATTGTCTCCCATTCTGTAGATTTTCTCTTCACTATGTTGATCCTTTTCTTTGCTGTAAAGAAGCTGTTTAGCTTGATATAATTCCGTTTGTCTGTTATAAATGGTGCTAAGAAAACTGGATGTTTGCAGAATAATGAAACTAGATTCCTATCTCTCACCCCATACAAAAATAAAATAAAAATGGATCAAATACTTAAAACTAAGACTAGAAAGTATGAAACTACTAGAAGAAATATTTGGGGAAATGCTTCAGGACATTAATCTGGGCAAAGATTTTTTGAGTGAGATATCAAATACACAGGTAACGAAAGCAAATACAGAGAGTATTTTGTCTTTGCTTACTGCCTGGCATGCAGTTGACTCTCTGTAAGTAATAATGATACATGGAGCAAACAAAGAGGAAAATAAAATGGACTAAAAGAGAAAAATAGAGCCCCCATTAGTGATGACATAAAATAAAATCTAACTTTATTAAAAAAGAAATTTATTTTAGTGTTTGCAAAGTGTTTATTAATTCCTCTGTTCCAACTGGAAAATCAAACTGTGTTGCAGTCAACTCAATCCATCGCAGAAAATAGAAAAATTGTTTTGGGGGGTTGTTTATCATGTCAAGTATTTTATTAATTACCAATACCTTGTTGTTTTTCCCACTAGTAGATCAAATAAGAATATTTATAAACCGTGAACAAGAGGGACCCTGAATTATTTCTTTATATGAATATTTTCAATCAATTAACAGTTATTGCTTGAGCTCTATTTTGCACTAGGTAACTTCTTTGCATTGTAAATACAGGAGTGACATCAACATGCATAGTTATTAGTTTATGAAGCCTTAAACATAGCAGTAATTTGAAAAGAGTCCTATGAATTCTTGATTATAAGTGTACTAAGTTCTTAAATAGGTTGTAATTTTGTAGATATTAAAAGTCCTTAAAAATGCATGTCCTTCCAATGTTTTCCTGGCCCTGGTTAGAGTGATATGAGGGCTTTCTAATTTTCCATTGTGCAGTTTTTGTGCTCTTGACCCTTTTTAGGGCAGCCTACAAGAATTACTTTTAAAACTAGAAATGTCCTTGGGTCAGTTTAGACTCTCCCAATCCCCCGAAGTAGATATTGTGCTGGGGGAAAACAAATGAGAAGGGATTAGAAAGGGATTTATGTTTGTGCATAGGGCACTTTAGGGAACAGTTAAGACTCCTAATGGGGAAAGCAAAATAGAAATGTTTTGGAGGCATGACCTCACCTGCAGACCTGCGAGGGCCACCTGAGAATGCAAAGGAAGTGGGAGGCTAAGTGAGGCTGATTGTATTTTGCAGAGTGGACAGGCAGACTGGGCTGCTCAAGACCTTGCATAATTTGAAAAGAGTAGGGCAGCCTGACTGAGCAACAGAAATGCTATACTGGAAAGCAGAGTTTGCCTGAGGGGGTGTTAAGCAGCTGAGCAAGGAAATCTGCTGTGACTGGAGACTGCAATGTGGGCAATCCACCTGTGCATAATCAATTTTGGCTGATGACTGTATATGCCTCTGGGTGTTTTTGAAATACTCATTCTTACCAGGATAGGATCTGATAATAATTAGTTGTTTTAAAATCTGCTGCATCTCTCAAAAGTGATTTTTATTAAGCAGAATTACCTTCTGTTTTAAGCTAGCAACTCAGGCTTACATGTTACTTATTTGTAATTATTCTAGATCTTTTCTTTTTTACCTAGACAACTTGTAACTGTATTGGATCACTAATAATGATCACCACGTAAATCTACAAACACTCTTGCTAGATATTACAATGTCAATAGCTTCTAATTCTTAGGTTAAATGATTTGGTTCATAGGGATTACCATTCCTGGGGGGCTTGCATCTATTTCATGGGTATAGAAGTGAAACTTGCCAAAGTTATTCAAGTGGAGATTTCAGAATTTTCACCTTGCATTCTATATGAGTTAATAAAATTATTCAAACAGGAAAACTTATCTTGTAAAAGAGACGTTGTTTATTTCAGAACTGCGAATACAGCGTGCCACAGCCCTAAACAGGTAAGAAAAAGGAAAATAATTCCATTTTAATTTTTCAAAAAAAAAAAAACAAAAGTCCACACTGAGACTGTTTCTACACAGAAAATAAAATGAAATCCTGAACTACTCTGAAATATACAAGTAATTTGAATAGATATAGGGTCTAAATACGTAGTTACTTATTTTTGTAGCTTTGCAAGTTTCAAATAAATATAAAACTACCAGCAGTAAAATAACATTTTGGAAAATATGTAGGGACAATAGGTCTTTGTTTAAATGTTCCAGTGTAGAAACATATTTTCCATATAGTATAGATTATAGTAGTATTTTGTTTGATCCTAAGAAAGTAAAGGTCAAGTAAAATAGAATAAGGTTATATTTTTGCCTACAATCTATTGAACATAATTTTTGCCATCTGAAGTTGTAGTAATATGTAGAAGCAACTGAGAAAGAACAGATGATGAATCAGTTTAAATGTCTGGAAAATCATCTAAGTAATAATTTCCAACAAAAGCTGGAAGATCCAGGGAGCAGAGGTAGAGAGCACCCTGAAAGAGGGTAAAGGGAAAGGAATTTAGATGCTGAAATGTGACTATGCATCTCTGATGTTGTGTCTCTTCCTGTGATGATCTTTCTGATAGCAAATATTTCACCTTTATATTTAATGAATGTCAAAACTTCAATCAGAAACCTGAACTTATATTTCGTTTTTGTTTGAGGAGTCTCGCTCTGTCACCAGGCTGGAATGCAGTGGCGCAATCCACGGCTACCTCCGCCTCCCGGGTTCAAGCGATTCTCCTGCCTCAGCCTCCCTTGCAGCTGGGACTACAGGCATGTGCCACCACACCCACCTAAGTTTTGTATTTTTAGTAGAAATGGGGTTTTACCATATTGGTCAGGATGGTCTCTATTTCTTGACCTCGTGATCCGTCCACCTCCGCCTCTCAAAGTGCTGAGATTACAGGCATGAACCACCACAATCGGCCCCATATTGTATCACTTTGATGAACTTTTAAGCAAATACATTTATGAGTTATAGATAAATATGACTTCCTTATACAGAAGATATGGCTGACAGAAAAAGGAAGATTTAAGTACCAAGAAGAGAGGAAGACAGCAGAACAAATGGGATCTCTACTAGGCAGCTGGAGAACGATAAATTAAGAGGAAAAGTATAATAGGCTTTGGAATTGAAGAATTTTTTAGATTCATAATTTTTAAAACAACAGATCTAAGGGATCGTGTAATACTTTTATGGACACACTGTTTTCTCTTTAGTTATTTGTACTGAACTTTCTTAATGTATAAAGTGCTTTCTTATGAATTATCTAATTTTAACTTAAACACAGTATCATCAAGGAAAGCTTATTTGACTTGATTTTATGGGTCAAAACATGAGCCTGAAATCTTAAAGGTCTTTTCAAAGATCACACAGTAAGCATCTCATCCTGGCAAGATATTATATGAATATCTGTGTGTGCATGTTTGTGAAAGAATTATTTTTCACTAAGAAAAATATTTATGTGTTTACACATTTTACCTTATTATGAGACATAAATAGGAATTTCATTGATTTTCTTTTTCCCTTCCACTTTGTAAAAAGAAAGGAAGAAGTAATATTTTCAATTAATAAAATTCAGGCACAATAAAAATTCCTTATTTATAGACCATATACAAGTTATATACCCTGAGGAAGTTTTCATTTCATTATACTATTATTATATCTTGTTCCTAAATAAAAATATACTTTAGCCTTTAATATTTTAATATCCTTTCTTTAAGTCCTTGAATATGTACATATCCATTAGCGTGCACTTATATGCTCATATGCACATGTACTTTGGGATAAATGTTAACAATAACATCACTGACAATAGTAATAACAAATGCACTATTTATTGCACTCTTAAAATGTGTCAAACTTTGTGTAATTAAATAATCTCATTTAATCTTATAAAAACTATACGGACACTTACTATCCTTACATGACAGATGGGAAATCTAAGTATCAGAAAGTATGAACAACTTGGCATTATTGGGATTTATAAATCTAGTGTACAGTATAAACCAAAGAGATTCTAAAACACAGAACATAAAATTATTTATTGATCTACATACCTCTGAAAACATTATTAGACCATGTGTGGTGTATGGTACATACTGTTGTTTGAAAAGTGATCCTTTAACATATATAAAAACACTCTTTGAAACTTCCTTTTCCTAACAAGTGCCAGGCTGACAGATGACAGTGCTGGTAAGGGGGAGAATGTAATACACCGTGTTTTGTGTTTTAAGGGCACTAGCGAGTCTTCCAAAGGTCAGGTATTGAACATGACTACGATAATTCTAAACCAGCTTTTGGAGCCATCAAATCACATAAAACTCAGCCATATGAAAACATGCCTTCAGCCACAGGGAGATATTTTATTGCCTTCTTTCTAAATCCCTAAACATATCACACTGTCAAAGAGTAGAACAACAGAGGATTACTACCAAACAGCTATACCTACATCTGTATCACTGGAAATAGAGATGCTTTTTTTTTTCCCCCAGCGTATCAAATACCTTCCTATTTTCTCCAGTCCTTTTGAGCCCTTTTCCCGTTCTCATTCAATACTTTACCTTCTGATGTTACACTGTGATCTTCCGGAGCAACCATTAATGCTGTTCAGAACTGGAAAGCAGTTCTTTTATCTTTATCTTTATTTCTGTGTCTTCTGAGACACATTTAATATCTCTATGGGCTTTAGAATTGAAATTAGAATCCACTTCTTGAAGTAAATTCTTCGTATTGCCAAATTGAGTTTTCTAAGGACTATTAAGAAGTATTTTTTTCTCATATAACAGTGCAATGTTACCAGTTTCCAGTGGTAGCATTAGCCTTTATATTTGTCTGTTTCTCTTCTTCAATATCTATTTTTCTTTAATTTATTCACAGTTTTTCCTATCAGTTTCATTTATGTGTTGCTCAAATATCATATTTTTAACTTTCTATTTCTTGATAATTTTAATGTATTTCATATTATATGTTAGTTTTTTCTTATAATTTTAACAGAAGCATTTAGTATTTTTTCAAAATAACTCTTGGGCACTGTCTTCATTATTAAATATTTTATAAAGTGATTTGTGGAAAGCTTTTATTTTTAAAGGAGAATTTCCTAGCTCCAGTACTAATCCTGAAGGATCTGGAAGAGCAATCCTTTTATCCCTAAGTATTACTCTTGGAGATGAACAAGTCCTATAGAAATTGCTGTCTGACTGAAAGATGAGGCATGAGAAAGGAGGAAAATAATTTAAGGACTAAAAGAAGGGAAAGGAACAGAACATGAAGGTGAAAAATGTAGAGTTACTGACATATAGGCGGAAAGAAAGAGAATAGAGGAAAACTGTCTGTATGGCATGAAAAGGGTGTTGTGGATTTTTATCACAAATTTTGTCAAACATTGTACTATCACTGTGCTACTCTTTGCATTCTATCATCACTCTCTCTTCTGAAATTTGGGGTAAGGACATAGTGTATCTTCATTTTCCTTTGCTATTTTTTTTTTCTGCTCTAACTCTACCCTCATCTCCTTTTGCATTTGACTGCACTTGACACAAAACACCACAAGCTTCTTGAAACCTTGATTTGTCATTGGGTCCAGCAGCTGCTCCTTGGATCCATCAACATGTCAAGATGTCGGGTGCTGAGACTGGTGTGAGGGTATTGCTTGTGGCAGTTTTGATCATTGTAGAAAAGCATGAACATTTTCCATCAGTATATACTATCAGTGGTATGACTTTGGACAAATAATAATATAACACTGCCATATTATCTTATTGTAGAGAACAGAATTTGACTAAAATGAATAGTGATAATGCTTTTTTATTTTGCAAATATAGAAAAATGAATAAATTATAGATATGTTGTTCTATGGCTATTCAGAAAAACTGTAGGTGCTCATCAGTTTTAATTACTTAGGAAATTTACTTATTACTATTCATTAAAATGAAAAGCATATGCATGAAAAAAATATTGGAACTAATTTGAAATATGTCTCTCTAAATCTGGAAATTAGATTCTTACACATTTTCATGACTATACTGAAGATATATCTGAAATTGTTTGGAAGTCAAATATTTAAGATTTGCAAGTAATAATGTAGATTAATGGCCAACAATCTACAAAATCTTATATAACTTTAAACTTTGGTTCATGAGATGCTGTCTCCCTCAGGCGCTTCAACCTTCATAAGCAACCAGGAGCTTCAAGGCAGAAAATAAGTCAGTGTATCATTTTACTGCCAAAATATCTTGGAATATATAAGTAGATATTTTCTTTTCACACTGGCTCTATTCTTATTCTCTTCACACGGTTTAAGGTAGAAAGTCGTGTTTTCCCTGTCTGTAAATGTATATACCTAAAGTATTAATACCTGCCACCACAACACCAATGCATAGGGTCTTAAGGAGCCTTTACTCGTATAACCACTCTTACCATACTGCTTTCATTGTAGGATGCTGACCCTTAGATTGTTTTCTTTAGCTACATAGAGAAGTAAAGCTCCAGCTAGTCTTGGCTCTTGGAAATTATACTTCATTTTCTGTTCTGCTCTGAGCTCTAACTTCTCTATTTTCTATAACATGAGAAACAAAATAATTCCTTCATAATTTGAGAAGTGTTAGCATTACTAGAAATGTATAAAATTTATCTTAGACCACTTCCTGCAGTAACTCCCTTCGCTCATGGAGTAAGAACTGAAAAATTCATACTGATGATTAGTCTGTAATCAAAGATTTCATTGCTGAGAAGCAAAATGGTATAGAAGAAAAATCGATCGTCAGCTCAAGTCTAAGGTCAAGACTTCTGCCTTTGGTCTGGGTGATTTAGATTTGTATTACCAGACAAACTCTAGGATTCACAACCTCGCATATCACATGAATTTGTATTATTTTACCAATATTTCACAATATAGATTCAGAAGTGAGAATCAGCTGAGTAATTATTTAGAAATATTTTAACTACCAGTTGTAATCTGGTTGTTAATCAAGTTTGGGCTAGTTATATATAAATTTAAGAAACCACTGCTTAGAAATTGTACATCCCCATATGCTTACTTAGGAGTCTTAGCATTGACAGACTTGAAAAATCTTGTTGCCATATTCTGTCTCATTTTGATTTTAATATGCATTTCTCTGCCAAAAAATAAAACTGGGAGTATTTTTGTAAAAAAAAAAAAAAAAAAAAAAAAAAAAAAAAAAAAAAAAAAAAAAAAAAAAAAAAAAAAAAAAAAAAAAAAAAAAAAAAGAAACAAAGGAAGGAAGAAAAGAAAAGAAACAAAATCACTGCTATGTAGTTCCAACATTTGCATCTTTAGAAAAGTTTTTTGGAAAAGATTTAGGAATATTACTTAAGTAAAAAATGAGACTCTTTTCCCCTCACCTCGGCAAAAGCAGTCTTTAATGTTTTCATGGACTTTCTAAAATAAAGTATTGATTTATGTTATATTTGGTCAGTTTGTGTGCAAAGGGAAAGGGGAAGTAATCAAATATTTAGTCAACTGTCCTGTGGGAATTATGATAGAAGTATACTACCCAGAGAGACAGAGAGCAAAGATTTCATTCCAAAGATCTGCAAATACTCCCAAGTACCCTTTTCTTTAAATCAATAGTTTAAAAAAATCTTTAATTTTTCATAATAATTATCTTTGGAGGGTTCCATAGGAGCTATAATAAATACTTAAAACTGTTAGTAATAAAGCTTACTCTTTTAAATAGTTATTCTGACATTTTTATAAATACATAAAATGAGATTAATATTTTAGTCTTATAACCTGTTTCCTTCATTGTATTTTACTGAAAATTATTTATTTTGTTAGATTTTTATATAAATATGAAACTATATAATTGCATACATGGTGACCCAACAATGAAAATAATATTACTGTATCAGAATTGCAGTGTAGACATATATTATGTGTCTTTTGAAAGGTACATTGAGAGCACAGAGTATTTATTTTAAGAATGGCAGTGTATACCTTTACTAAAATGGAATGTCATACTTTGAAATACAGCCTTTTATTTCATTGCGGTAGACATGCCCTACACACATTTTATATGATGGTTTTGTACCCTTATTGTGTCATTGCTATTACTTTGTAGATGGAAAAAGAAGTGCAGATGGGGAGAGAATTCAAAATTTTAGCCTCTGAGCCTAAACTGTATCTTAAAATAGCCTTCTTAAATATTGTATGCATGTTGAAAATGCATACATAGCATTGAAAATGAGACAGTCCTAAAAACCATACACACTCACATACATAATGGAATGAGTAGATATTTCTTTTCTTAAAAAAAAAAAGTATATTTCCAGGTTTCCGTTACAAAACATCTTTGTCTCCTATAAAATTAAGTTTCTCCTATTCCATATATCTGGGTTCACTTGCTTAGTTAATGGTTGGCATGCACAGTTTCTAAATTGCTAATGGTGAAATATTGTTTCATGAAATGAAGTCTGTTTTCAGAAGTCCTTATCTATCAAATAATTTTGTAGAAAAAATAATAACATTTTAGTATTTTATGTATTATAGTAACCTAATGAGGATCATATGATAAAATAACATGGTGTGCTGGATTCCAGCTTTGGAGAGCTGGACTAGTAGGTGGTTAGTGTGCTACGGTGGCCTGTGTTCACGTAGCCCTTTTCATCTGCATCTTATGGAGCTGGAAGAGAACAGCCTTCCTTGACTTACTCATGCTCTCTTGATCCCTTTTATTCCAACTACATGACAAGAATATTCTGTAACAAAGAAAAAAAGAGTCATCTTGGCTTATCATCTGATAGAACTGTGTGAGCTTCAGTGTTTTGCAAATTTTAATGTGTATTTGAATCTTCTGGGGATCTTGTTACAAGGCAGATTTTGATTCAAAAGATTTGGGTGGGCTATTGCCTTCATTTCTAATATGTTCTGAAGAAGCAAGGAGCTAGACAGTAAGAGTGCCTTATTTTAACTGCAGCTAGAACCATCAACCCACCTGAATAGTTGTGAGGTCGTGGATAGATGCTGCCTGTTGAGTGAAAAGGCAAAAAGATGTTTTTGAAGTGTAGAGTACATCTGGAGATAGAAAATTAAAAAATTACGAGGTAAGGGAGGAGCCAGGAAGAATGAAGTTCGCAGTGACAGAGCAAGAATTAGAATTGGAGAACATCTAGGAAGAAACTGGTCTTTATAACTATGTGGAAAATCCATAGTTCATCTGCTAAAGCTGCAGCCAGTCATCTGGACTGGAAGGGAAGACGAGATGACCAAACAGAGCAGCAATAATAATCTCAGTGTACTGTGAAGCATAGTGTTGGCGATTCCAATTGAGTGAACTGCCTAGCAGCCATTCCTTTCCAGTTGATTAAAATGCCTATCAGCCATTGGCTGTGCCAGTTTGGTATTTAGTGTTGAGGATATGTATTTTAAAACCAACAGATTCAAATTTAAGAAGATTTTTGACATTTGTAAATCTTTGTTGCATAGATGTGGCTTAATACCCAAGCCAGTTGTCTTTGTCAGTAAATACATTTTTTTCACAGTCATTGAAGTACCAAGGGCTTAGAACATTTCACCAAAATTGTATGAAAGAATTGTTTACTGCATTTACAGTCAACTAAATCTGAAGTTATAGGATGTAAACTATACAGACCTAGGAAGAATTTCAAATGATTCAACTATGAATATAGGCCTTTTTGTAATTTTGAGAATAGAATACACTTGTAAGCATTCAATTTTCCACACACGAAAACTATGCATTTTTTAATTAATAAAGCACCTACTTTTTTCTTTCTTTTAAATGTTCAGCTCTCCTCTTGACATTTTAAAAGTGAATTTGGTGCTTATGATTGATAATAGTAACTTTTACATTAGCAATCTTTCATCACTTTATCGATTTGTCTATTTTCTTATGGTTTTTTCCTTTGATCTCATTTAGCATTTGGGTACGCTTTATTGATTTCATCCTGTGGTCAATTTGCATTCCGAGTTTGCATTTAGCTCAGTAGAAGCACTTCTAATATTGGATATTAACGAGAAGTTTCAGGGGCCAATGTCTGAGTTATCTGTTAAAACTGCCTAAAACAAATTCAGAGAGGATTAAGTGGAAATTATTCACATACACTAATTAAAAGTTATTTTAATACTTAATGATTCTGAAAAATACTGCTAAAATGAAATATTTTTATGATATAATTCTATACCTAGCTTTATGAGAAGGAGATCCTTGTGTTCATTATGCACAGTGAGGGAGAAGGAATATAGGAGGGAGTTTCAGTCCCTTTCCACCTGCAGTCCATACTTTCACTTCTATTATATTTTCAGTTACATTTACAATTCAACTGCAAATTGTAGAATGTTACCATTTCCTACATTTTTCATCTTGTCAAATACATCGTATCCAATTTATTTAATTTTTAAAGATATTCACCCAGCTTAATAACTAATGTGTATAATCAGAATATACATCATGACAATAGAATAGAATTTAATTTTACCAAGACAACATCATGTACACCATGGAGGTTTTCTGCTGAAAAATCCTGCTGACCCAAATGTATTTGAATACAGGCTTTCACTTCATACTTTGGTATTATTGTATTAAAAGATGAAATGGTGTCTTGGAAGGAAATGCATCTGGAATTGATCTGAACTCTCTCTCTCCCTCTCTCTCTCTCTCTCTCTCTCTCTCTCTCTCTCTCTCTCTCTCTCTCTTTCTCTCTTTCTCAAGCTAGAGGTAATTCAGTGACAAGCCTTTTAGAGAGATGATGAATGTAATGTAATGCTTCTGAACATGAAATTTCGTTGTGGTGGTGGGAAACCTAATTAAACCAACCTAAACTACTTCTATTCAAACACTCCAGAAAGATAACACCAGTCACAAATGTTAAATATCTATTTTGATTTAGTTTGCTTACTCATGCATTTATTCAACACTTGCTATGGCAGTTTATCTAAAATTAGGTCCAAAGTAATTTAGGCAGCCATACCCTATGTGAAAGATTCTGTAGAAAGCTTTAAATCATAGTGACAGCCATTAGAACTTGCTTAAAGAAAATGCTTTTCTGAATAACTCCAGGGGAAACAAGAGAAAAAAGAACTATCAGTATATCTGTAAGGTCTCACAAGAAATTACTCAGCATTTAGATATGTACTCCTTTGAAAGAGTGGAACTCAATGTTTGCTTTCTACATTTTATGCATATTTTTAAAAGAGATTCTCTTGATTGAGCATTTATTCTGTGTCAGGTACATATTTTAGCATTTGGATGTTATCATATTCAAATTTCAAAATTTCCGAGTTAAACAAATTGTATTGCAACTCACATTTTACTTTTGAGAAAATAGTAGCATAGAGACATAAAATAATTTGCCTAACATCATATAAATGGTTAGTGGCAGATACGAGTTTTCAATGCCAGCAGTCTAATTCCAAAACACAGGTTTATACCTTCTGTGCTATTTTCTTTCTACTCCTATCACTGATTTCTGTGTAAATACTATGAAAATTGATTTTTTCCAGGTGTCACAGGTAAGCAAAAATCATTCCAAAATGTTGATGGAGACTTCTTGAGTTAGATTTTCTATAATTTTATAAATTCAGAGAAAATATTTAAACAAGTAATTTAATTATATAGTGCTTGAATATTACAAATGTCTATAAAATAATGACTTTTTGCAATACATAAATTTAATAGTCAAGTTCTCCTATTTTAGGTGCAAGGGTGGTGATAAACCGGTTTATTTTAGAAACACGGAGACTAAATTTATCATGTTGTAGAAACAATCTCAGTGTTTTATCCTGAAAAAACATTCAGAACCTCATTTAATTTTGGAATACATATTTTTAAAGTTGTGTCAAATTGAAAGACAAAAGTAGTTTAGAATATTAATAGTTGACTTTTAAAAAATGTTATTGTAACACTTTCTTCAAATTAGATGCTCTAACCTTTAAGAAAAGCTGATGGAAGTAAAGATATTTATCATCTTACAGAAAACCACTTTAAGGATTTTTTCAAAGAGTTAAATGTATCTGCAACTTTGAGAATGAGGAGTTGTACTTGGAACAGTCTAGACTGACAAACACCTGAGACTTGATCTGGAACATCTTAAAGAAAAATTCTGGATTCTAGAAAAAAAAAAAAAAAGCATTTTCAGCCTCAGCATTGTCCAAAACAAGCAAATTATTGTCAAAGAAAATCGTTGCAATTTGTATATTTATTTATTTTTATTTATAATCATGGAACATGATTTCCCTTGAAAGAAAATAGGACAATAACTCATTTAACTCACTGAGTAGTTCACCTGAGGAACTTAGGGAGAATGGGTTTATATCTAACCTCGGGTGAAATAATACAGTTTCAATGTTTATTTGTAATGGGGCAATACAAAATTACTAAAAATGGCTGGGAAAATTCCAGATTCCTTGGAATGGGTTTCCTCATGCAACTTCTACTCTGACCTCACAAAAATAACTAGTTAGTTCTCCATATAAACAGGTTCCATATCCATGAATCAAACCAACTATGGAATATATTCCTAATAAATAAATAATACAACAGTAAAAGAGAAAAATAAAAATATAGTATAACAGCTATTCACACAGCATTTACATTGTATTAGTTATTATAAGTAATCTAGAAGTGATTTGAAGTACCCAGAGGGATGTGTCATAAGGGACATGGGTTTCTGCAGATTTTGATAGTAGCGGGGATCCTAGAACTAATTCCCAATGAATATGGAGAAATGACTATATTTCTTTTGCCTTGAAATGCACGTGTTGATGTCTTGTTGTTTTTGATTATGGCAGACTTCAATTATGCTTTTTATATTCGGTTGAAAGTTTACATCGTATGTGAAGTCGTTGTTGATGAATTAGTTTAGCTGAAATTATTGTTCTATTTCAGAATACCCAGTCTTTATGCAAATCTTTTACTGCAACACTAATTTCATGTTGTCTTTCACAGTTCTTAGTTGCTTATGTGTGTATAACATCATTTTTAAATGTTTACAAATGAACCATATATGACTGCTAAATTTCCTGCTTATGAAAATTATATCCTTTCTAGAATTTTTCGTAAAAAAGTTTGAAATATTATCTATATCCACACTCACTAGTCATTTTTATTTTTTCTTGTGCTAACATTGTATACACACATACATTAATATAATAAAATGAAGATTATATAGACTATAATATTTTTAATCACTTAACATAGTTGTATATTTATCTTTAAATGTTTACATGGAATATAATTTTTAACAGTATGAATGTCCATCTGAATTATATATTTTATATAATCAATCTCAAACAATTTAGATTATTGTTTTATAATTTTTAAATAAAATATCAATTGCATTTAGTTATGCATAAATCATTCTGCACACTTTTGGAATTTCCCCAAGATTGGTCCTATATATGAAAGTTAAAATTTTGAAATTTATTCAAACCACTATAGACTTCCCATGGCATTCAATCATCATAAACTTTCCAATTCTCACTAATAATGGCAAACCACTGTAAGGTTATTTTTAGCAATTTATATTTTTTATTTTATGAATTTCCTATTCATAGCATTTAATTATTTTTATTGGTAAGTTTTTTAAAATTACATCAAAGATTCTTTATAATGTTATTTCATTTATCATAAAAATTATATTTACTTAAAATTTTAACTCCCCTTAAGAAAATTCGTTCATTTGCTTTTTTTTAAAATCTCTTATTTTAGGTTTGGGGGAATATAAGGAGGTTTGTTATATAGATAACTTATGTCATGAGGGTTTGTCATAGAGATTATTTCATCGCTCAGGTATTAAGCCTAGTATTCACTAGTTTTTTTTTTTTTTTTTCTGCTTCTACCATCTATCCTCAAATAGATCCCAGTGTCTGCTTTTCCCTTCTCTGTGTTCATGAGTTCTTGTCATTCGGCTCCAAGTAAGAACATGTGGTGTTTTGTTCTTCTTGTGTTAGTTTGCTAAGGATAATAGCTTCCAGATCTATCTACGTTTTTGTAAAAGAAATAATCTCATTCATTTTTATGGCTGCATGGTATTCCACAGTGCTTATGTGCTGCATTTTCATTATCCAGTATGTCATGGATGGGCATTTAGGTTGATTCCATGTCTTTGCTATTGCTAATAGTCTTCAAAAGGTCATTTACTTTTCTTAGCAAAAAAAAAGTTTCAAATTTATTAATTGAACAAACAAAACTTCCGTCAGTTTGGTCATTTAACATGTTTTATGTGAAACAAAGTATGTTAGATTTGGAAGACTGAGTTCAATTTTTTATTCATCATGAATAAATTATTTGACAATAAAAGACTCTTTACATGAATAAATAAAAGAATAACTGATGGAATGATACTTTCTTCATTTGATATCTGTTTTAAATGTACCTCTCCACAGAAAATAATTGTTAGAAATTATTGGTGAAAATCCTCAATCAAAATATTGATTGAAAATGAAGTCATCTTCATTATTTATTGTATTATTTTCTAAATAATTTGTTAAAATATATGATAATATTGCTTGCTTTTACATTTTAGAAAAGAAAGGTAAGATTTTAAAAGCATTCATGGAAACCATTATCCTATAAGGAAATATTAATCACATGAGATACTGATATAAAATGTAAATATATTATGAGTTATGTATAAGAAAAAATTATTAAGCATTCCTTATGTATCTTATAAAATTGAATTGCACATACAAATATGATTTTCTGTGAATCAAATGTGCTGAAAGGCTTGCATGAAAATAATAAGTATATGAGAACTCATACTCTGAAGGAAATGACTCGAAAGATAGTATGCCCTATGCCATTAAATATTCTAAAAGTACGAGAAAAGGCAGACGGATCATTAACAAACAAAATTTTAGCTCTTGATAAAAATAAAGGTATTTCAAAGTTCACGAAAAAATGTAATCAAATTGTTTATAAGGAAGTTAGAAACGTGTAAAATAGGATAAAATAGGATTCATCATATAAAAATGAAAATTATCATATCTACAGGAAAACAGTTTGAAAACAGTGTGTTTGATACTAAAATAACTTAGAAATCCATAACCCTGAATAATGTTGAAAAAATTCTGAGTGCAAAGTTAGACCTGAGCATATCTTATAGTGTAATGTCGAAAACGGAGCTATCCATTATGCTTAGAATAAAGTTCAAAACCTGTAAGATGGTTTACAAAGCATCAGCAATCTACTGCCTGCAAATTCTACAGATTCTCCTCTGTATTTTCTTTCCTTGATATATTAAGAATGATTCTTTGGCTTCTGGCCCGTGCTGTAGTTTATTTTTTTAATCAGGGTGAATTATAGCACTCTTTCCTAAAAATGATCACAGGGATAAGAGCATACAGTTTTGTGGATTAGATATGAGTTACATTTTGTACATGTTTGGTGTGAGTTGGCATCCTGTAAAACCACATTGTGATACCCAAGAGGAAGTTCAATAACTCTCGTAGTTATTTATATTTCAATTTTAGTAAAAGAAAAGCTGCTGTTCGGTTAGCTTCAGTCTGGCTGTACTGGATAATTACAGATGACCTTAGTTCTAAACATATTGGCATGTGTCATACTAATTGTTAATTATTTTGAATATCTTCCTCAAATAGAAGATTGTGATTGGATTTTCCTAGGGAGAAATTAAGATGCAGACAGAGATAGGTGAGGAGTCAAAAACAAATCTCAATCTCTATTCTGCTTTACATTAATAAACAGCAATAAATGCATAGACTTGTATGGAAATGGAAGGCTGCCATCCATGCAATCTAAAGTTTATATTCATTTGAAAGGCAATATCTACTAGCTCTTTGAAATTAGTGTGCCTAATATCTCAACTGTAATCTTTTCCAATGTGAAAGACATGGTTGGTTAATTTTTTCAAAAGATATTTTCCTAAGATGTTGTTAAGAGATTGTTAATAATTCCTCACGCATCAATTTATTGACAGGAAAAATAATTATTTTTCCATTTCTAAACTTTAGAAAAATATAGATCAAGGCAATTCATATTGTTTTTGTTTATTTACTCAGTTGGGATTCATGTATAACTTCAATAGTTTGTGGCAAGGCATTCTGTATCATATGCGTTGGCTGAAAAATGATTTTATTTATTCTTTAGATATTACCATTTTGAAATAAGTTTCCCAAAGTGATTTTCTTCTTTCCACTTCCTACTGTGTGCTTAAAAAGGGATTATAATTTCTAAATGCTTTTGGTGGATTCCCCTGTCTCAGATATATTCATCTTTACCAGAAATCAGCCTTTAAAAAAGAAATAATATTCAGCATGAGGTCATTATTATTCTGTATTTTCATGTCCTTTAGATGATTTATTTCAGAACCTCATTTTCTCATCATATGGTTTTATTCAGCTTACTGATAGTGTTTATTTTGTTCAGAATGAATTCCCAAAATAGAATGATTGGATGAAGAGATCTCAGGACACTGTTTTATTTTTCCTTCCATCACTAAGTGCTTAAATTATAAGTTCTGTAACGAAGACTTTATTTTTTAAAAACAAAACCGTTTACCCACTCACTCTTCATTTTACTTCTTCCCAAATGCATTTCCTCTAGGATTTGTTTGTTATATTAGACAAGTATATTTTACATATTTAATCTTTAAGAACAGAAATATTTCATCATTTCTGCCAGTCATTGATCCCTAAGCAATTAATTATTCAAAATTACACACAACCACCCCCACACACCTCAGAACTTTTTATCTTTGTAGTTCCTCCACAGATGAATGTGCTTTCCTCTGGAGTTTTTCTTTTGGTGCACAGATGTGGTTCTCAGCTTCACTGCAGTTTGAGAAGCTCAGATTACCTTGAGGGATAGGTGCATGCAAAGTGGTGAAGGCAAACCAGCAATCAACAGAATGGTATTAGTTATCTATTAGTCCCTGGTCCCAGAAGAAGGCAGTTACTAACTGGTGTTTTCAATATCCCTAGCAAAGAGATAAAGAGGAGCAGGCATGGAAGAGAGAGAGAGAATTTATTTCTATTTATTAGAGAGTAGATGCTATCAATTTGACTGGAGTTTTTTCTAGTCCCAGGAATGATTCCATAGGAAATAGTACTGAAGAACCCTGAAGGAGCCATGTCTCTTCAGTATGCAAGCAACTGTTCAAAAATGGGCCTTATTAGCCAGCTTTTTAATTGAATAAAAATAATAAAAATTAATTGACCATCTGAAATACGCAAAGCTCTTTAATAGGCATAATACATTTTATGTTCACTTCATCTTCACAACAACCTTTAGGAGTTGGAATATTATTCCTATTACCAAGACTTTATGTCATCTATGTCGTAGGGTCCAAGGGAAAACTTTCCCTTCTCCCTCTTGAAGCTGACTGAAAATCAACTGACAAAAGGCAGATTAATAGGAAAAAGGGCATACCAATTTATTAACGTGCACAGGGGAGAATCACAGAATGATTACCTCACCATACAGTTCAGATGTTTATAGACCCTCTTTTTATGAGACAGGAAGATGAAGAACTTTGGATAATATTAGGGGCATAGTACCTGATTTTTAGGAGCATTTCATATAATGCCCTAGAAAAATATCCATTGAGCCCACAGGGCAAAGGATGGTTTGTGACTAAAGTCTGTCCAGGTGTGTTGTCAGATGTAAGTCTTCTTCCCAGAGGTATGAGTTCAGTTAATGAAAACTCAGGGAAAGGGTAATTGTTTTGACTAGAAGTAATTGCTTTCATCTTTGGAGGGTCTGAACTTTACACATATAAGGGCACTTCAGAGAATAAATTCATCCTGTGCATTGGGAAAGAAGATTGAGAGACAAGAGTAGGCGATGCGTCAGAGACACCTTGAGGCTTCTTCTTCAGTTCAGCATGCCAAATCACCGTATCTTGGGGTACTGGTTTCTGAGCCCCAAAAGTGTTCTGAGGCAGTGTCAAGAGTCTCTTGCTTTCAAATGGCATGACTAACTTTAAAAACTACTTGACAGTATTGGGAGGTAAAAGTCTTATCTGGTGCCTTCTTCCAAGTAAAACCCTAAAGATAGCTACATAGAACTCAAATATTTGGGGATTAAAACTGTATGTCATTTATCTCATGCTTATTTTTATAATGATCTAAGATCTTGAATCTATAATTATCTTTCTTAATTTTAGTAAATTTAGCAATCTTATGGTTTATCTCAGTTTTTCAAAAGAAACAGGTTATTAAAAATATAATCACAGTTTATATTCCTTACCACATTTTGAATTGTGACTAATGCTAGCATTAAAATATTTAAGTCTAATAGTGCAATAATATGGATCATATATTTTTAAGTCTAAAAATTAAAAACAAAAGCAAATGGTGGTTAGAATGAGCACAATTGAGATGATATTTATCTACCAAAATTATTTTTTATTCAATTGTACCATGCATAAAATATACATATTAATTTTCTCTCTCAAAATGTAATTTTTCCTCCAAACCTATATTTCTTGCTGGCCAAAAAATCAGAGTGTTTTGGAATAAGCATTAAGTATATGCAGTTAGGGGTTAAAATTGTGTTTGTAATTACCTGTTATTAATATGAGAAAGAGATTCATGACTCTGAAACTATTGAAAATATCTTTTCATATATTACTTTCATCCTGAACATGGTAATAATTATGCCATAATTGCTAGTTAGCTAAACATTTATGTACATGTGATTATATTGTAATTTTAGCTAAAGATGTTTATACCAAATATGGAAGGATATTACTATACAATTAGATATTTTCTCCAACTCTATATTATATATTTACATAGTAAATTGGCTGCATAAAAATTACCATATAAATATGTATATTTATAAAAATATTTAGAGTAAACTATGTAGTTAATATAAAGGATGTTATTATATTTTAAGGTAATTGGAAAATTTTCACCTAAAATAAAATATACTTTTCCTAAGAAATTATGTTTTAGGGGAAGTCTGTGTTCTTGATCATCTCTCATTTGCTTACAGATTATCCATTTGCAAACTGAGTAGACCCTTGTCATCTATAAAGCAAATACGGTAACAATTTTGAGACTCTACAAATACATAAAAGGCACTATGATATGTAATTCAGCAATAAAAGACAACGAAACCTTTCTAAAAAAATGTAAGAAAGCCCTACAGACCCTTAGTAATTTTATAAATACCAGACTAAAGCCATTTATAAATTGTACAAATATATTCTGAATGAGCTCTCACTAAAAGTATTTTCTATATCACTGTTTAAAACTTTAACACTGTATATAAATTATTCATGAAATAGAAACCATTGCCAAATTAGATATTCCTGTTTTTGTTTTCTGTTGAATTTATATTTTCCAGCTAAGAATCATCACTTTCTGGGTCTTAATTCAACTACACTATAGGCCAAGCACTATTTTAAGCTCTGTGGCTAGTTATACTTACCTGCCTGCATAGAGCTTACACTGGTTTGTTCTTTTCTATCACCATTGCTAGTAATTTGTTTTGTGTTGTGTTTGTAATGAAATCTAAAGGAGATGCCATAAAGTATCTCATATGACATGTCTGCCTCCTTCTCCATGTTTTACTGGTCCCTCTGTGTGGTTCTGTTCTAGCCATGCTATCCTCCATTCTATTGCTGCAACACCGATAGGCTTAACTTTTTCTCGCTTCTGCTTCCCCTTGTTAGAGTTTTCTTTCTCAATCTTTTCATGCCTAGCTTAGGAACACATTCCCTTTGAGATTCTCTGTGGCTATGATGTTCCCTTCCCCCTGTTATATCACTCGGTCCTTAACTTTTAATGCAATTTATATATCTGTTTCTGTCTCTTCCATACAGGAATGTGAGCTGGAGAATATATAAAGCATAGTAAATACAAAATAAATAATTATTTGATTAGTGAATAAATAAATCAAAACTAGCTAGAAAGAAAATCATTTCTGTAATCTTTCTTTGACAAATGCTGCTTTCTATACCTTGGAGATTCACAATATAAATTAGCATATTAAAGGCTCTACGTATTTTGTAGTAAATAAAAGACTCTTACCCAGAGTTTTCCAAGCTTTTTTGAACATGAAACCTTTTTTGTTTATTTTGTTTTTAAATAATGTCTATTAACATATTCCTTAGCTACTGTTGTTTGGAACACTTTTTGTTAAAGGTGAGATTTCTCTTATTCTATTGATATTTTCATAATCCAGGATATAATTAAAACAAGCAATCTAACAAATATATAAAAAGTTTAAAATATTGATAGGGTCACTGTGTGTTTTCTAAGTTAACAAAGTTCAATCCTAAAAGAAAAAGGCATTTTGCCATTAGCTTTCTTGCCCATGGTTGACAGTTGATGGAACAGTACCTGGAGTAATATGTTTCCCTTTTGCTTTCTAAATTTGTATTAAGCCCATAGCAATTCTGCAGTAAATTTAATGATGTTGTGGGGAAAATGTCTAATATAAAATATTTTATTATAAAAGAACCAGAACATTAAGGCTATACTGTATCTGCCTCTATATTTGACAGCAGAGAAAAAAGTACTATAGTTGTAAGGGAGGGAGGTAGAATGATTTTAGAAATGAAAATGAAAACCTGTACTGTATAGGCATTATTCCCTGGTGCTCAACTCTGTGGGATATTTTTATTGTATTTTGTGTTTGACAAAACACAGTTTTTCATGTTCAGATTTTGGGGAAGTTTAGCCTGTTCTGGCATAATGGATTAAGTTATAAGATCTTTTGCCATTTCAGAAATGACATGTTGAAATTTATTTGCTACAATTCCTCATCAAAGAACTTCAAATTTCTAATAAAAAGAGAAGATGCAACTTAAAAGACTTGGTGGCATTTTTTTTCTACTCTTCTTATTTGCCAGGATAAAAAAAATAGTGATCTTTTCAAAAGTGAATTGTAAGTGAAATAAAGAAACTCAGCTTTAGATTTTGGACCTTATTTCATTTTTACAAACTATTAATTATAAAAACTTCAAAAGAACAATAATGACTATCTCCACTAAATCCACATATTTAAACTGAAATTGAAGCTACCTAAATTATTATCAGTTTTAGAAAGTGTGCTAACAAATAGATTGTGTTACTTGAGAATGTGTCACAAAGAACACTGATTGCTTTCTAAAATGGGTTTTAGGTGAACCTAAAATAGTCAACTGGTAGACTTTTTTATTGAATTGAATTACTCAGATTGAATCATTAATCTGATGGCCTTTTTAAGAACCATTCCAAAATGTTAAAGGATTGCCTAAAATTCCATCCAAACTCATATCTCACAATCATATATGAATTAAAGTTGATTCACAACTCTGGATTCTATCTACAACGACAATGGATTTTAAGACTCTTTTATATTTATTTCTTGACCTCTTATTGCTAAGCACTTTATGTGTGTGAGCTCATTTGATTCTCACAACAACTCTGAGGTAGACATTAAACAGTATTCTAATTTAAGAGTAGGAAAGGGGCTATAATTCAAAAACTGCCTCTATGGAAACGTAATTAGCTTCTGACAATTTGTGTTGAAGACTAGAGATGTAAACTTTGAATTAACGTAGAAAGAATTGGAGTTGAAAACAAATGAACATGTGTAAATATTAAGGAGAGGATTATAGATAAATACAGTAGGAAACAACTGTAAACTAAGTTTTTTATAAAATTTTTTAAAACTAGGATTAAATATGAAAGGGCAGGAAGAAAGAGCCTCCCTTTTGGAGGTCTAAGGAAAAAAGAGTGCTTTCTGAGGAAAATGGTAAAATTTTCAAGGAAGGAAGTCAATGGTGTTAAAGAAGGCACTAAGGTCAGAATTTC
The DNA here is from genome assembly GCA_004027835.1 of Alouatta palliata. Lineage (NCBI taxonomy): Eukaryota > Metazoa > Chordata > Mammalia > Primates > Atelidae > Alouatta > Alouatta palliata. The sequence goes on from PVKV010025069.1 coordinate 30,021, forward strand.
ATGTAGTTACTCTGCATTTTTTTTTTTTTTTTTTTTTTTTGGAGACGGAGTTTCGCTCTTGTTACCCAGGCTGGAGTGCAATGGCGCGATCTCGGCTCACCGCAACCTCCGCCTCCTGGGTTCAAGCAATTCTCCTGCCCCAGCCTCCCGAGTAGCTGGGACTACAGGCACGTGCCACCATGCCCAGCTGATTTTTGTATTTTTAGTAGAGACGGGGTTTCACCATGTTGACCAGGATGGTCTCGATCTCTTGACCTCGTGATCCACC
>PVKV010025070.1:0-17043 GCA_004027835.1 Alouatta palliata
TGTTACCCAGGCTGGAGTGCAATGGCACAATCTTGGCTCACCGCAACCTCCGCCTCCTGGGTTCAAGCAATTCTCCTGCCTCAGCCTCCTGAGTAGCTGGGACTACAGGCACGTGCCACCATGCCCGGCTAATTTTTGTATTTTTAGTAGAGATGGGGTTTCACCATGTTGACCAGGATGGTCTTGATCTCTTGACCTCATGATCCACCCGCCTCGGCCTCCCGAAGTGCTGGGATTACAGGCGTGAGCCACCGCGCCCGGCCGAAAGCAAACACTTTTTAAACAATTCCAGAGTTAACAGAGGCACACACATGATGTGCATTGTGTGTGTGACTGTGCAGCTTGTTACTCTACGTGCTACACATGTGTTATCAAACAATATTAAGCCACATACTTTTCAATGAAAATCACAATTCTATGAATTTAAGCTTCCGAGGATAAAATTCTTTGATAATGCAGAACTGCAGTTTAAAGTTCTAGGTTCTCCAAAAAAAAGTCAAGGCTCAGCAGTTTCCAGCTTGATAGCTTCCGGATTGTGGACAAACGTCATGTGGGAGAAGGAGGGGAAGCACCATTTGAGACCTGCATGCCCAGCAGACAATTCCTGGTTGCTCGATTGGAAAGACCAGCTTTCCTCCCACAGAAGGCAATTAAGAAGTAAAAATGCATCTATACAATGAACGAAGAAAGGGGAAATTGTCATTTCACAGAAATGTGGATGCTGACATTTGGAAGTACGGACACTTAAGAGGCGGTATGTTGGTCTCCTAGAGCTACCATAATAAGTCACCACAAACTCAGTGACTTAAACAAAGGAAGTCATCTTCACAGTTCTGGGGGCCAGAAGCCCAAAACAAGATGACGACAAGGCTGCTCTCCCTCTTCAGGCTCCATCAGAGAAGTCGTCTGGCCTCTTCCAGGTCTGGGTGGCCTCAGGTGACCCTGGCTCAGGGCTGCTCCCCTCTCCTCTCCTCCTCCATCTCCACATGGCCTTATCTGTGTGCCCTCACTTGCAATAAGGACATCTGTCCTTGGATTCAGAGCTGACCTCGAATCTAGGATGACCTCATAGGTGTTAGTCTGTTTTCTGTTGATTGTAACAGAATACCCGAAACCCAGTAATTTATAAGGAAAGGAATTTACTTCTTACAGTTATGGAGGCTGAGGAGTCCCAGGTCCAAAGGGCACAGCTGGTGAGAGCCTCCTTGCTGGTGAGGATTCTCTCTGTAGCCACCGAGGCAGCTGAGGACATTGCATGGTGACGGGGCCGACCCTGCCAACGTGCCAGCTCAGGTCCCCCTTCTTCTTATGAAACCACCAGTTCCCCTTTCATGGTAACCCGTTTATCCATGAATGTGCTAATTCGTTCAGGAAAACAGAGCCTTCAGGATCGAATCACCTCTTCAGAGCCCCGCCTTTAGATACTGCCACATGGGGGCTCAGTTTTTAACACATGAAATTGGGGGAAACATTCAAATAGCGTCATTTTAACTTGATTGTGTCTGCAAAGACCCTATTTCCAAATGAAATCACATTCTGAGGTTCTGGGTGGACGCGGAATTGGGGGACATCATTCAACTCCCTGTCCATCAGAGCCAAAAACACAAACAAAAACAGTGAGACCCAGAGTGAGAATCAGAAGAAGAAAAAGAGCATTAGAAAGAGGCAGAGATAAAAAGACAAAAACAGATTGTTCCCATCTGCGATCTACAAAGATTTCATTCAGTGCCAGTCACTCTAAAACTGATGACAAATACTGAGCTATTAGATGAATATCAAATAAGCTAGTGTTTCTAAGTATTTCTAAAATTATGAACCAACCAAAAATTTTATCACGGGTTTCAAGATAGTTTTATTTTGCAGCTGCAAAACATAAGCACTTTGGAAAGTACTGTACCTTTAAAAATATTTATCTGACTTAAACTTTTAAATTGTTACATATTAGCAAATTCTTAGTAAAGATATGATTACTTCTGAAACTCCTGTTGCAGAGTATTTATCAATATACTTTCAAATTGTTCTATCCCATCAAGTATTTTTATAATCCAGAGATCTCTGACTCTTCTTACAATGATTATTCTAGTGATGTGACCTCTATTAAGAATGAAATTAATGTCTATCCCAGTTGATAAAAAGTGAATTTTTAAATCATTGAACTAAAAGCTCTGTAAGTCTAAGAATATGATCTCAAATCAAGACTGCATTCGACTTTAAGCCTGTCATGACTGGGTCTCTGATATTTTCTGTGGCTTACCACCTCATCTGTTCAGGCATTTTCCTCCCTGTCTATACATTCAGACTGAAAAACTCACTTATCTATAGCAACATGGTACCACTCAAACTGCAAATGTGTAAGGACTACCAGGAGTTCAGGATAGAGGAATCTCTCCATCTAAATGTTTAGAAATGCTCCCCACAGCAATTAGGACAGCAAGCCAGCTCTGACTCTTGGCTTTGGGCCCCCTTAGGTGGAGGACGTTGGTGAAGTGGAGGGGCCCTTTCATGCTGAGCGGTTTTGGAGAAAAGTCTGTGGCTGTTTGAGGCCCCAGAAGGCTGTGGCAGCTCTTTCATGGCACCAACTCACTTTGGGTGCACCCCAAATGCCTGAGACCTTCCAGCCAGGGAATGCTCCTCTACCAAGAGGAGACAAAGAATTTCTTCACTTCCATGGGCATTTTCAGAAGGTTCAAGCCTGAGCTCTGGAAGCAGAGCTGGGTGATACCTACAAGAAGCACGACCACACTCCGGAACAGTCTTCAAGGCAACGCTGAGCTCTGCAGAACTCCCCAGAGCTCCAGGATCGGGGCCTGACCTTCCTCCTGCTCAGCTGGTGCTGTCACCATAGCGCAGACACTTGAAGTCGCACGGCGCCAGGCTGGGGGTGTCCCTTCACACACCAACAAGAAAAGCCCGGTCTACTCAACCCGCCAGGCTTTTTCACAAAAGGAAAGTTGTGTATCTTGGCACCTCATTGAAAATACCAATGCTATTTCCACTGTGGTAGGAAGAACAGACACTGTTGGTCAAAACTTCATGTTCAAGTAGCATCCATTTGGAATATCTGTTTTATTTACTAAAACAAACATCACATTTCAGATTGTGCCTTTTGGCAACTCTTTCTAGCAGGTCTAGACCTAGCAAATACTAAGCCACAAAATACCCAGAACCAAAGCACTCATCAGCAAAAAAAAAAAAAAAAACAGCCATCCAGGCAGACACATTGCAAAGGCTCGGGCAGTTGCAGGAGGACATCCATTGTGCCTCCATGGCCCCAGGCAGTCATGGTGTCTGCACACGTGGACAAAGATTGCACCAAGAGGTCAGACATGGTATCTACATGCATGAACACAGATTGTGCATGAGAGATCAGACATAGTGTCTGCAAACATGAACATGGATTGTGCATGAGAGATCAGACATAGTGTCTTCATGCATGAACATGGATTGCTCATGAGAGATCAGACATGGTGTCTGCACACATGAACATGGATTGTGCATGACAGATCAGACACGGTGTCTGCACACATGAACATGGATTGCACATGAGAGATGAAACATGGTGTCTGCATGGGTGAAAATGGATTGCTCAAGAGAGATCAGACACAGTATCTGCATGCATGAACACGGATTACACGTAAGAGATCAGACATGGTGTCTGCATGCATGAACATGGATTGTGCATGAGAAATCAGACATGGGTATCTGCACACATGGACATGGATTGCGCATGAGAAATCAGACACAGAATCTGCATGTGTGAACATGGATTGCGCATGAGAGAGAAGACATGGTGTCTGTACTAGTGAACATGGATTGTACATGAGAGATCAGACATGGTGTGTACATACATAAACATGGATTGTGCATGAGAAATCAGACACGGGTATCTGCACACATGGACATGGATTGCACGTGAGAGATCAGCCATGGTGTCTGCACATGTGAACATGGATTGTGTATGAGAGATCAGACACGGTATCTGAATGTGTGAACATGGATTGTGTGTTAGAGATCAGACATGGTGTCTGCACACGTGGACGTGGATTGTGCATGAGAGATCAGACACGGTATCTGCATGTGTGAACATGGATTGTGCATGAGAGATCAGGCACGGGTATCTGCACACATGGACATGGATTGCACATGAAAGATCAGGCACGGGTATCTGCATGTGTGGACATGGATTGCTCATGAGAGATTGGACATGGTGTCTGCACATGTGGACCTGGATTACTTATGAGAGATCAGACATGGTTTCTGCACATGTGAACATGGATTGCACATGAGAGATCAGGCACGGGTATCTGCATGTGTGAACATGGATTGCACATGAGAGATCAGGCACGGGTATCTGCATGTGTGGACATGGATTGTATATGAGAGATCAGACACGGTCTCTACATCTGTGAACATGGATTGCACATGAGAGATCAGATACAGTGTCTGCACGCCTGGACATTGATTGTGCATAACAGATCCTATCTAGTGCCCACTCCCTTAGGTGAGTAAAAGATGATCTTAAAATATCAGCTTTTTCAATGAGAGGGTAAAGCTTGTTCTCAGATGCCCTAGCTGACAGATCTAGATTGCAAATTGAGAGCAAATCTGTTCAAGTATCCTCCTAAAACTGGGGAGAAGAGACCACAGTCCACATACACAGCTGTGAGGAATACTACATTTTTAGAGCCAATTTTCTTATCTCTAAGCTTCCTTGAGATTTGCTCAGTTAAAACCTGAGCTACAGATAAAACAAACAAAAACAAACCAAAAACCAAACTTTAAACCACTTTCCTCCTGATCAGCTCTTCTCCCTCACCTAGAAGTGAATTCTCATTGCACTGTGCCAGGCCTGTGGGCTATGGGGCCACCAGGCTGAGTGCCACGTGCCACGCGCCCCCCAACACAAGCTCTACACAGCAGAGCTGTGCAGAATCGTCATTTGAGATTATGTACTTTCTGTCAGGTTAATTAAAACCCTCAAGTCTGGGCCTACTCAAGCAAAATAATGTAATTTAAAAGATTTTGTTTTCAGCTATTTGTTATAGCATTTACAGTAATAATATTTTCCCTGAAATTACAAAATGGTTTTCATTTTTAATCTCTTGCTTCATGATTTTCTGCTCCCAACTGTCCAATAAATTTCCTTCAGGTTGGAAGTTAATCTAACATTCACCTTAAGAGGTATTAGTTGCCTTGTTGAAAGTGGACTCTGAGGCCGGGCAGTGGCTCACGCCTGTAATCACGGCACTTTAGGAGGCTGAGGCAGGCGAATCACTTAAGGTCAGGGGAGACCAGCCTCGGCAACATGGTAAAATCTTGTCTCTACTAAAAGTACAAAAATTAACTGGGCATGACGCCAGGTGCCTGTAATCCCAGCTACTTGGAGGCTGAGGCATGAAAATTGGCTTGAACCTGGGAAGTAGAGGTTGCAGTGAGCTGAGATTGTGCCACTGCACTCCAGCCTGGGCAACAGAGTGAAGCTGCCCCATAAAAAACAAAAAAACAAAAACAAAAAAATGGACTGTGGTACAAAATTAATAGACAGCATGGTGAGAAGCCCAATGAACCTAGCCGAGAGTTCGAGGTTCGAGTCTCTGCCACCTCAAGACTGCTGGCTCCGGGCTCCATTGCCTAAAAAGTATTGGTAATTTGCAAAGACAAAACAAAGACAAAACAGGGAAACCCGACAATAAGAACATAAATAAAGGTTTGTTGTCTATTTTTAAAAGTATCTTTTCAGGATCAGTGAGATAACACAGACGTGGTGAGGACTGGCAGCGGGTGGAATCCCACGTCATGACTTGAAGAGGATTTTCTGGCACACGGTCATCTACACCACTCATAGTTTTATGGAGAATGTGAATCTATAACCATTCAAGAACTCTCTGTATATTAAATTTAAAAACAAGTTCATACAAAGTTCATAGAAAAGGTAGATTTGTCATTTTGAACTGCAACCTTAAGTAAAAAGACAATGGAAAAAAGCAATAGCTGTAAGGTTCCTGTAAGGCTTTAAAGGGACAGCAGTAAATTGCCAGGACATTTTTATGGAGTTTTTTAACCTCTGACCTTTGGACGGGGGGAATCAATAAGATATTAAGAAAATCATGAATTAATGCTTCATAGGGTGCAGACAAGGCTAACAGCTCTGTGCTTCAGATGAATGGCTGGACCGGAAACCTGGCACCTCGCGTCTGAAGCGGAAACATCCTTCGCTCTGCTGGGAACGGTGTTAGTTATTCCGTTCCTGTCTCCATGGGAGGCTTCGCAGAGTTATGGGGGTATTAAAAACTTAGAATGTTATCTGGGATATTAGGATGAAATCTCCCCAGCAAATGAAATACAAATAATCCTTTTCACGTTAAGTGAAATCGCTTCTGTGACAGTATTTCATAAGGATTTTCTAACTGACTCACATTATATTAAGCAACTCTAGGCTATAGAGATTGGATTTTGTAGAAATGATTTGGGATAATTTTGGGATTCTGACTCCAAATTACTTATGTAAACATGGGCTTCTTTGGTGATCCCAGATTAGTAGCTGGGGCCCTGTCTCTCAGATTCTCTGCCTTTCCCTCCACCTGGACCTGGCGTCCAGTCCTATCCCAGCACCCCCCCTTCCCTCCTCCACATGGCTTCTCAAGGAAGAGGCTCCAGAGTCACTGTCCCTAAAACACCATTTCCAACTCCATTTCTTCCTACTCCAGTCCTTGCCTTCCCCTCACAGTAATGGCACCAGCACCAGCCACAGCCACAGTGCCAGCCACAGCCACAGCACCAGTGACAGTGCCAGCCACAGCCACAGCACCAGTTATGGTGCTGGCCACAGTAACAGCTACAGCCACAGTCACAGCACCAGCCACAGCCACAGCACCAGCCACAGTACCAGCCACAGCCACAGCCACAGCACCAGCCACAGCCACAGCCACAGTACCAGCCACAGCCACAGCCACAGCACCAGCCACAGCCACAGTACCAGCCACAGCACCAGCCATAGCCACAGTGCTAGTCACAGCCACAGCCACAGCACCAGCCACAGTGCTAGTCACAGTCACAGCCATAGCACCAGCCACAGTACCAGCCACAGTCACGGTGCCAGCCACAAAACTAGCCACAGCCATAGCCATAGCACCAGCCACAGTGCCAGCCACAAAACCAGTCACAGCCATAGGCACAGTGCCAGCCACAGTGCCAGCAGGCTTCAGTAGGTATCTGTGCATAGGTAGCCAGTGGATTGCTCCCACCCTCCCCAGGAATGTGAGCCCTGGGGGCCAGGCTCCACGCACCCTGTTGGCCACTGTGTTTGCAGTTCCCAGCATGGAGCCTGGTGTCCTGGTACTGGACAGACAGAAGACGGAGCACCTGACTGTGGAGATCCTTCGCATGAATGGACTCGCTCCCCCTTCCCCTTCCCAGCAGCTCTGAGGTCTCCCCCTCAGCATGCAATAGCGGAAATGAAAGCTCCACGTCTCATGGCTGGTGGGGTCAGGTCTAGGACTCTGCTCTGGGTGTTTTGACTTCCAGATCCACATCTGCCCTGCACAGAATGGGCTAAACGCATGTGTGGCCCTTCTGTCGGGCTCGGCCTTAAAATGTGCCTCCTCCTTTCATTCTCACAATGGGCATCAGAATCCCCATTGTACAGCTGAGCACTGGAGGCTCAGAGAGCTATGGGCTGCACTGCAGAGATCCAAGCCCAGAAGGGCTGAGGGTTCCCACAGGGTCCTCGGCTACCTCTTGCCCAAGAAAAGCAGCCCCCTGGGCACTGGTTCCCTTCATGAGGGGCTGGAATGACTGGAAGGCAGAACTGGGAAGGGGCAGGAGCTGCCTCTGCGGCTGCCATCATCCTGGGCACCCTCTGGATCATTGTCTGAACTGTAACAGCCAAGGGATAAGAAGATGCTCATTCTTCCGAGGACTGTTAGAACGGCCCTTCTTCTTCATGCTTGGGGGGGTAGGGGAAGGGAAGGCAGGGCCAGGTCCTCTTAGATCCCCCTCAAGGGCAGAAAGAAGCCCATGATTCCCAGGACGATACAACCCAGTGTGATGGCCCAGGGACCTAAGAGGTCGACTCAGACTCAGACTCCGCGAGGCCCCACGGCCCCTCGTTTTCGGCCGACTGGTGGGATGAGGGTGGGCACAGAGGCCGCCGGCCAGGGCTGTCTTTCGTAAGGGGACTGAGGGTCAGATCAGCTGGGGGAGGGTGACTTTTTACTTCAGGCTCTTTTGGGCGGTGATCACATGTTAATCTTGTACTGAGTGCATGTTACCTACTCAGAACTACTCTTTTGCTCAATTAAAATAATCTCCACAAGAAGGACCCCAGACTTCTAACTGTGTAAGTTCTTCTAAGAATCAGTACTTAAATTTTTTTCCAGCTAATTTCGCTGTTCAAGTAGCAGTGGAAGGGGGCTGGGGCATGCCCCAGTATAAAGAGAAGCTCAACAGCCTCCCTTGCTGAGACACAGGGCCTGGGAATGCCCCCCTAAGCAGGGCTCATCTTACTCCAGAAACAGAGCCCATGAGACCGGAGTGACCATCCAGCAAGAGAGAAGGTGCCTGTGGAAGGAAGGCGCAGGACCCTGTGTGTGCCCCGGGCTGTGGACACCCGCTGCCCAAGCCCGTGCCGCACCCCGCGATGCACCCAGACAGGACATGTCAAACCAGCACTGCAGCTGGAAACGCGCCCTGAACCGGGAGTCGCCGTTCCTGTCAGCCAAAAAGCAGATGACTGGGGTCGTCTGTGATCAGCTCAGGGAGACGCTGCAGGGACAACAGGGCTTCGTTAAACGAAGTGGTGGATACAGACTGTGGAGCTAGCTGGGCTCGCCAATCAGCCGCAGCCAGGGGTGCTCACTGGTGCTGTTTTTTCACGGGGAGAGGAGGCGGTGGTGGGAGGCTGCTCTCACAGAACTCGGGGAAGAGAATCTGTCCTTTTAGACGGAAGTAGCTGGCATGAACGACTCTCAAGATGCAAGCTGTCCTGGAAGTGCTGACTCACAAGTTGTCACCCATGTCGCTGGGCTGGATCCAGGACCTGCAGTCACAGGCTCAGTGCTCAGACCTGTGAGCCCGGTGGTTTGGGAACGAGGCTTCATCTCCCGCCAGCCACTGGAGAGGGATCTAAGACCTTAGCCCGATTTTCTTTCTACAAACAACACTCAATAAGTAAAGATAGTGAAAACCGGAGGAGCCCCTCTTCTGCAGTCTAACTGGGCTCTGTCTGCAACACAAATCGCCCAACTAGCCTTTCTTTTTTCTTTTTTTCTTTTTCTTTTTTTGTTGTTGTTGAGATGGAGTCTTGTTCTGTCGCCCAGGGTGGAGTGCAGTGGCGCAATCTCAGCTCACTGCAACCTCTGCCTCCCAGGTTCAAGCAATTCTCCTGCCTCTGCCTCCCGAGTAGGTGAAATTTTGGGCACGGATCACCATGTCTGGCTATTTTTTTTTTTTTTTTGTATTTTTAGTAGAGACTATGTTGGGCAGACTGATCTCGAAGTCCTGACCTCACGATCCGCCAGCCTCGGCCTCCCGCAGTGCTGGGAGTACAGAGGTGAACCACTGCGCCTGGGCCAAACTAGCCTTTCTGCCTCCTACAGGTTTTTCAGGGCTTCCCTTTGCAATGAGAATTTTCAGACTGGCTTCATCTGCGTTGCTAGGCCCTCTCTCAGTAGTGCGTGTCCAGCCTTTGGCATAGTCCTGTTTTGGATGCAAGCACTCAGCTGAGAAAATGTCATGGTTGACATTGGCGTGTGCTTCTTCTTGGACTGACACTGGCCTTAGGATTTGCATGGATTATTTCGCTTAATACCAACAGCTACCTGGAGAGGAGGTCACTGTCATTACCCCGATAATGAAATTGTGAGAAAAAGTCAGAGTTGATTGGGAAGAATGAAAAGAGTGGTGCCAGGGGTGACCACACCAACCTCAAAACAGAGACCTGCAAACACCCCAGGCGTGAGGACAGCGGTCCTCCAGCCTCTCCTCTCGTTCATTGCCTGCTCTCTTTGGAAACACAGAAAAGAGGAAGGTCCGCGGTTGGTAAATCCTGTGGAGCAGAGGGATGGAGCCGCCTCTGACAGTGACTGAGCTGTGGTGATCCTATCAGCCAGGCAGCCATCGGCAGGGCTGGAGGCTGGGACAGGGCTCATCTCCCAGCCGCCATCAGCGCCTGCCTGACACCAGACAGGTAATGCTGTCTCCCACGCTGAGAGGGATGATGAACCGCGATGAGAGAGGAAGGCATGTCACCGGGCATCTGCTTCCCAGCTTGGCCATAAATGTCAGCCTCCATAGACCTCACTTTATCAGTACTCTGTGGAAGGGGAAAGGCCGGGCACGGCTCCAGCGCCAGGCCTGGTGGGTGTCATTCCTTACCTCTGAGCTTGCTTCCTTCCCTTGTCAGCCCTGGCCAGTGTAGCCACCACACCCAGCCCCTGGCTCCAGTGCCAGGCGTCGGCCAAGGTGGGTCAGGGCACAGGGCATTCATCCCACTGCAGAAGACACTCCTTGGCAACCACACTGTTGGCTAACGATGCAGGAGGAACGTGGTCCAAAATGTCAGATTTAGAACAAAATGAGCGTGAATAATGTATTCCCAAGACCGCTTCCAGGGTGGCACTGCCAAGGCGTTCTGCAGTGGCTACATCTGTCACTGGGGACACAACACACACAGGGAAGTCACCCCCACGCGCCGCCCACACCTGTTTACAAACAGGAGCGGCGCCGGTGAGGTTCAAACGGAGATGTGGCCTCCGACGTGACTCGCCTGCCAGCTCCAGGAGGAGAGGGTGTGAGGTGTTAAAAATTCATAGAGAACACTGCTTTTTATTTCAAGAGCAACAGGAGCAAAAGGTTTTTCTGCAGTGCCCAGGGAAACATAAAGTTCAAATACTGCAAGGCTGCAGGAACAGATCAGAGCCTGCTCTTCCCAGCCAGCGCCTACAAGGCAATGCTTTATAGTGTCTTGGCCGAGACAGCTCGAGGATAACTGAGCCTAAGAAGCCAATTTGCTGAGTTTTGTTCGGACTGTAAAATGAGTCACTTTTGTTTTGGAGTCAGAATCAGGGAGCACCACGGTGGAGCCCGGAAAGTGATGAAGACACAATCGCTCTCCTGAGAGTCCCCAATGGTCCTACGGATGTGGCTTCCCACCCGCTGCCTCTCCACAGACCCTCTGCCTCCCTTCCTGAAGGCAAAACTGTAACACTCGGGCTTGACATGTGAGAGGAGGCACGTGGGGAAAGCAAGCAGTCTGTGTTTCTCTGGGAAGAAATCAGCCTTTCTGGAAAATCCAACATCTTTTAACAGGTGGAAGAGGTAAATTGTCATCACTTTTATTTGTAAAATCTAAGGGATAATAATTGGATGGCTTTAGGTTTGCCAGCCAGGCTCAGAGGAAAGCCAGGGAGTGCTTCACCAGCACACACACATGCAGGCAGAAAATGCCTAAAATGTTTTGCAAAACCAGCCGTAGTCACTAAATGCACAGAAAAGTCCCGGTACCTGTGCGTCTCCAAGGGAAGTGTGTAAGCACACCTTCTGTGCTTTCCCTCTCAGCCTAGGACACACAGGTCCCTGCCTTCTGTCTGCCCTTCTGGCTTTGATGGGATCCACCAAGTAGAGCAGAGAGGCTTGGAGCCTCTCGGGGAGCCCCTGAGGTCATGCTCTGAGCAGCGACCATAGTTGGGGCAAGGTATGAGAGCGGTGGGACCTCTGAGTCCTTGAAACCTGTCACCCAAGGCGGAATCCATGTTTCCCAAGGGGATGTGGCAGCAGAATGAGTGTCCTAGACTCTCTGCTTTTCAGAAGTCAGAGTTTTCAGTCCAATATCTCCGCCTTTGAAAGTCTGAGTGTCGTAAACACATAATGAGAGTTGCTTAGGGCAGGAAACAATAAAAAACAAACTCCGAAGCGTCTCGGAGGCTGCGCCTGGCAATGGCCGTGCAGAGAAGTTATGGGTATGATGGGAGATGGGGCTGACCCCCAATACCTTTCATTAGTCCTGCAGCTTCCTTTGCCTTTTCTCAGCCAGGTGCTTTTATAATGATTTTTAACAGTCGAAAACCACCTGATATCCTTCCCACTGTGATTTTCTTCCTCCTAGAAACAAATACCGAGAGGTGCCAATTCTGAACTGATGAGTGGCACAGTTTCTCTGTCTCTGTGCATCCACTCCACTGCTATGGTGAGGTGCGGGCTTCTCCAACTTTCAAAGGCAAATGTTGAGAATTTCTGGGACTGGTCTGGCGAGATGGCTCACACCTATAATCCCAGAACTTTGGGATGCTGAGGCGGGTGGATCACCTGATGTCAGGAGTTCAAGACCAGCCTGGCCAACGTGGTGAAAACCCATCTCTACTAAAAATACAAAAAATTAGCTAGGGTGTGGTGGCCGGCGCCTGTAATCCTGGCTACTTGGGAGACTGAGGCAGGAGAATCGCCTGAATGCAGGAGGTAGAGGTTGCAGTGAGCCAAGATCACGCCATGGCCCTCCAGCCTGGACAACAAGAGCAAAACTCTGTCAATAAGAAAAAAAGGAATTTCTGGGCCACATAATCCACGGAAACATGCTTTTTGCCTCAGTCCACAAAAGAAATTTTAGTTGTTCTTTCAAGGATTCCTAGAATGAGCTCACAGGGAAAAGCAGAAATGATTGTATTTTTAGTACATATGAAGCCCTTCCTACATGTTTCATTGAATACCAGGAGCAACCCTATTCAGTGGAGACTAAAGGATGTTTGTAACTTGGTTCCAGTTTCACTGATGCCCGGTAGTAAACTCAACACATTGTCCAGGATGCACAGGCGCCAGCGCCCTGCCTGCATGGAAAATCCACACCATGTACATTCTCTTCCTTTCACCCTTTTTGGCTTTCAAGGACCTGTGAGTAAGTGTGTGGGAGGGCTCGGACTGTAACTGCTGCAGATCTAACTGTAGCTGCCCCAGATCTGAGTGTAACTGCACTGATTCCTGAGCATCTGGATGAAGGAAGCAGGAGGCAGTGAGAATGGCCGGGAGGACACAGTGGTCTGGGTGATTCTGAGCACCAGGCTGTCTTTTGTGTTCCTATCCATGATGTGGCGTTTGCCTATGGCCTTCCATGGGACCACAGTGCAACAGGTGAGCATTCACCTCCAATTGTGACAGAACCTCTAGGTTTCTCAGGGGATGTGTGGCTCTGCAGAAAGGAAATCACAGAACGCTCCACTCAGTCTTCCTTTGGGACCTCGAGCTTCCAGGTAACAAGCCTGTATTGTATCCAGTGTTTTTGTTTGTTTGTTTGTTTCTGTTGTTGTTGTTTTGTTTTGTTTTTGAGACAGAGTCTTGCTCTGTTGCCAGGCTGAAGTGCGGTGGCATGATCTCGGCTCACTGCAACCTCTGCATCTCAGGTTCAAGTGATTCTCCTGCCTCAGCATCCCAAGTAGCTGGGACTACAAGCATGCACCACCACACCCAGCCAATTTTCACATTTTTAGTGGAGATGGGGTTTCACCATGTTGGTCAGGACGGTCTTGATCTCTTGACCTCATGATCTGCCCGCCTCGGCCTCCCAAAGTGCTGGGATTACAGGCGTGAGCCACCATGCCAGCCTATTGTATTGCAGTGTAAGGGTCACATGTTAAAAGGAACACAGCTAGATTAGAATGTATGCAGAGGGAAGATGGGCTGGAGCTGATGAGAGATACATGCACTCTATGACCTAATAAAGGAGTGAGAGTCTCAGAGGACCACCCTGTGGGAACACGGTGAACTTGAGTGTACCAGGGAGGCCAAGGCACCTGCAGCTTCCTCGGGGGAGAGATGGTGAGGATCTAAAGATGGTGGGGTTGGGTTGGAGGAGTGGGACAAGATAGGAAACTTCTTGAGCGATTGGAAGAGCAATTGGAAGAGCGGTTAGACACAGCCATTGTGCACGGGTGTGACACTGTCTCTAAGCCATGCTCCACCCTGGGGGAGGTGACAGCACTTGCCTCTCAGGCTCATCATCAAGATTAATCCAGGTGTGTGGCAGCCATTGAAGGAACAAGGAGGTTCCCATCTCCAGTGCCACCCAGGAGGAAGGCATAGCAGATGGCCAGAACTGCTTTAGGTGTGGTGTTGGTGAGACAGAGAGAAAAGCTATAAAAGTCGCTACCTGCAGATGATATAATTGCTTACCCAGAAAAAAGTAACAGAATTATCAGACAAACTACGACAGCCTCTAAGAGTCCAGAAATGTTGTCAGACACAAAAATCCATAGCATCTCTTTGAATCAGCAGTGGCCAGCCAGAAAATTCAAATCATTCATAAGCCACAAAGACTATAAAGTGTCCAGGATTAGTTTTTGCCAGGAACACACAGCACCATTATGGAAAAGCATTTAAATTTCTGATATGAGCCACAGAAATGAATGTGAATAAATGAGGAAATGTTTTATGCTCTTAGCTGAGACTGCTGTACATTTACAGATGTGACTTCCCCAAAAATAAATCTATAAAATCAATGAAATCCCAATCAATATTCCAGTTGGATATAAACTTAAAATTTAATGGAAGAATAAAATCTCATGGAGAATAAGTTAACCTTATAAAACACAAGACAACAGGCTGGCCTCCTAGATATTAAGAGGTCCATAATCATCCGAATAGAAACAGTGCCGCACTGACATAAGACCATTGCAAAGAGAGCAGTGGAAGAACGTGGAGGGCGCAGAGTTAGACCTGTGCAGATGTAGGAAGTAAATACGTAACCGACACGGTGCTAACATCAGGAGAGGGTGAATCTGTTGTTCAGCAGATGATTCTGGGAAAGGAGACTCACTATATGGAGAAAACTAGAATTCCTTCTTTCCTTCCTTGTGGGAGTCGCTCCAGTGTAGAGACCCCCAAGAGTGTCTCTGCCATAATGGAGTTTGACCCCAGAAGCATTTTCCCCCTCCTGGAGGCAGTCGAGTTATGGGAAAGCAGGAACTAAGGATGAGGAATCGTGTAAAAGGGCTATTTTGAACCTCTAGGCACTTACACTGTGGCCTGGTGATGGCTGTGTGGTTTTACTAAGACATTATGTTTTGTCTCGGTTCTTGCTTTGGGCTAGTTTTGTGACTGTTTATCAAGTACTGCTTAAACCCTGTTATTATTCATGTAATTCTTTAAGATTGCTGTTCCTGGAATTTGTGGTGGGCCTGACCTTTAAAGACTTCAGTACTGTTCGCTTTCAACTTGTATCTTATCTACTTTGTCAGACTTTGTAATTTTCTGTTCCCTTTAATGTTTAAGCTAAAACAATGTGGACTGACATCAGTGTCTGAAAGCTGACAGTATATATTGGGACCCTATGCACAAATAAAATTGCTGTTAAGGCATTACCTTTTCAGCCCTCCAGACCCCGCTTCTCTGTCTACTTTTGTTTCTCACGCACTCTCTCTTCCAGGTATCGGGACCCTCTTGCTGGTCGAGAGCTCCCTGGCATTAATGCCGCCTCCGACATATGGCGCCCAAACAACGTGGGGCACGGACATATGGTGACCAACGTGTGGTGCCGACACTTCCTTCCACCATACTCAATGGCAGATCCAAGCTAGACTAAAGATCTAATGTGGAAGGTGTAACTATACAGGCGACAGAAGATTTGGGAGCTGTGCAGCCTGAGAGTGGAGCTGAATACTGAATGAACGCTACCAGCACAGATCCTAGGAGGAGCAGGGCAATGGCGTGAACGTGGAGGCTGGCTAGCAATGACGAGGCAGGCCACGGCGGGTTGGCTTGTGAGCGTCCAGGGGGCAGGAGTGAACAGCCCAGGGAAAGAGCAGTGCAGGGGCATTCCCTGATCACACTTCCAAGGAGTCCTTGACGCAAGCACCCAGGAAGTGGGTCAACCCGAGTGATGAATTAAGTGGAGAAAATGCTTAGATAAGAGCCCATTATAAGGTCATAAATTTATTAGATGAAGTAATTGTGCAGTGTCTGACCATGCCAGCTTTAAATTCCCATTCACATGGCTAAGAATGGCTCTTTCCTACAATTTACTGGAATCATAATTGACAGAGATTCAATTATTCTTGAACACATGAACTTAATGTGCTAAAATGATGGGTTCCTTTTCATTCATGGAAGTATATATATTTTTAATTGTCTTTTAGAAAATCATTAGAAAGGGACAATTGAGTAACAATTACATTTTCTTTTAAAGATGTGATTAAACATATGCTTTTGTGTGTGATTCCAGGTTCCTTGTGCATATTAAGCACAGCGTGTACATTAATAAAAGCCAGCACTCGGGCAGCAGCCACCTACCTCCAGCACGCAGGGATTTTCTCAATGAGCAGCAGTGCCATTATGGGAGGCGCACGTTCCGGAGACCTCTTCTGACCTTTCCCCGTATGTTTATGGGAGTGATTCAGGGACATGCATCATAAAATAAATGAGTTCTCCTCCAAGGGTAGAGGGAGAAGTCATGTCTATGAAACACATAAGGAAATTAGAGGTTCCCAAAGAAAGCCAATGTTTGAGCTGTAGCCGCTGTGAAAATCTACTGCTCATCAATTGATCCAACCAGTGACATCAGAAAAACTCTGCCTGAGAGTTCAGCTCTTGGTCATGGGATTTAGCAGAACGAGGCTGAGACCCTGGCCCCACGGCTCTCCCACCGTGACTGGAGGACGGTGCTGCACCTTCACCAGCATCTCCACGTCCTTTAGTGTGGGAAGCGCTGCCTCAGGGTGGAGGGTAAGAGATGAATGGAAGCTGTTGGGGCCGGGTTAACTCCACAAGGCTGAGTTATTATTATTATTGCTATTTGTGTGCAAACAAATGTAAAGGTAAGTCATTTATAATCAATTTGTAGAGACAAGATAAATAAATATAAAACCAAACAGAAGAGTTGGCTGGGATTACTTAAGGAAGAGTAACAGGTTTTCAGAAATCCACTCAACAGACACACCACAAGACAACATATAAGCAGGTGGTGCTGGTTTGGTGCAGTGGCCTGTAACCCCAGCACTCTGGGAGGCCAAGGCGGGAGGATCACTTGAGGTCAGGATTTCAAGACCAGCCTGGCCAACATGC
>PVKV010025070.1:17143-30416 GCA_004027835.1 Alouatta palliata
TCAAAAAAAAAAAAAAAAAAAGTGCTGGGTGCAGTGGCTTTTGCCTGTAATCCCAGCACTTTGGGAGAGTGAGGCGGGCAAATCACCTGAGGTCGGGAGTTCAAGTGCAGCCTGACCAACATGGAGAAACCCTGTCTCTACTAAAAACACAAAATTAGCTGGGCGTGGTGGCACATGCCTGTAATCCCAGCTACTTGTGAAGCTGAGGCAGGAGAATCTCTTGAACTCAGGAGGCAGAGGAGGTTGCAGTGAGCCGAGATCGTGCCATTGCACTCCAGCCTGCAACAGAGCAAGACCCTGTCTCAAAAAAAAAAAAAAAAAAAAAAATTCTGGGCATAGTGGCTCACACCTGTAATCCCAGCACTCTGAGAGGCTGAGGCAGGTGGATCACCTGAGGTCAGGAGTTTGAGACCAGCCTGACCAACATGGAGAAACCCCATTTCTACTAAAAATACAAAATTAGCTCGGCGTGGTGGTTCATGCCTGTAAATCCAGGTACTCGGGAGGCTGAGGCAGGAGAATCACTTGAATCCAGGAGGCAGAAGTTGCAGTGAGCCAAGATCACGCCATTGCACTCCAGCCTGGGCCACAAGAGCAAAGATTGGTCCCAAATAAAAAATAATATGTGTTGCAGCTCCATCTTCAGTGCCAGTGGAAGCCCTTATACCTATAGAAGAGGAGGGAACCAACTTCCTTGTCACTCTGCCTCTGGAGGTGTTTTTACCGAGCTTTGCAGGCCGAATTGCCAGAACAGTCTCCTTCATCTCACATCCCGCTGAGTTCAGGGCTAAATCCATATCCGAATCACCCACTGGCTCCGCAGGCGCACGCTGAGCACTTCCATGTCTCCCTAGCGGATGATGGAGCGAGGATCCCACAGCAGCTCAGCCCCAGTCCCAGTGCTGTCTTGATTTAGGATGTTATGCCTCCCTCCCTCACAGAAAAATCCGTCACGGCGGCAACACCAGTACAGCCAGAATTAGCTCAGCCTCCTCACTGAAGTAAGAAACAGTGTGTGTTCCTACTTACGGCCATGTGTGTGCGTGATTCTTGTTCACTCCTACACAGGACCTTGTGCTGTGTCTCTCTCTCTCTACACCCAGAGAGCGATGTCACCTCCGGCCCGCTCCGCTTCCAGTGGCATGTTAGCAATGCTTGTGTTTTCTTGTGCTCCAAGACTGGGTGGGTGAGCAAAGCAGCTGGATGGAGGAAGCTTCTTCAGGTGTCCAGCCTTCAGAGATCCAGTTCTCTTAGCTTGTCTAGTCCAACATCGGCTCTGTAAGCACTGAGCAGCTGAAATGGGGCTCATGGGGTAAGCCAGGTACATTTGCACTTGTTTGGAGGCTTGGGAAAACCAAAAACGAAACTGATTCTGTGCTCCGTGGTTCATCTGGGTTTGAACCTGCCGAAGAGACGCACGTGGACTTGGAACATGGCAAGAAGCACTAGTGAAAGAGGTTGCATCGCAGGAAGCACCGCCGCAAGCACAATCTGGGTTGCAGAGGTCTGCGCAGTGGGCACAGGGTTTCCGGTTCCCGCCCAGCAGCCCTCGAAGCGGGTGGATTAGGAAGCGCAAGATTCAGAACGTACTGACGAGAAGAGTGCCACATGCGGCCGCCGCTGTGCTTCTCCTTGGGACCCAGCAGGAGTCAAGCTCAGAACCACCAGTTTCCTGTTCACTCCTCAGCCACCCTGCAGAGTGTGTGTGTGTGTGTGTGTGTCTGAGTGCAGATGTGTGAAAAGACTTGTGTTAAGTCATGTGGGACTATGAGACAAAAATACAAGTTGTTGAGAGATTTGGAATCTGGTGATATATGCACAATTACATACCCCAGATTAGGACACAAAGGCAAACAAAAACACCTGTAAAATGTGCCTGTCATCAAATATAAAAATTACCCGGCATGGCGGCGCATGCCTGTAGTCCCAGCTACCCAGGGGGCTGAGGCAGGAGACTTGCTTGGATTCGGGAGGTGGATGTTGTAGTTAGCCAAGATTGCGCCATTGCACTCCAGCTTGGGCAACAGATTGAGACTTTGTCTAAAAAAAAAAAAAAAAAAAAAAAGTGTGCCTGTTATCTTGCTTCCTTTCCCTAACCCTTTCTCAATTCAAAATAAGGTTTAGAACCAGAAACCTGTTTGTCTGTCTCAGAATCAGAATTGGGTATGGAGATGACATCTTTTTTTTTTCTGTTAAAGTCTCATAGACTTTAGAAGATCACTGACCCCCAAAATACTATAAACTCCAACCAAATTCATTTAAAATTACTCTTGATGCTGATAAGAACCAGCTAAAAAAAGGAGTAAATGCTGGACTGTTTCATATCCTCTACTCACACCAAAATGTAATGATGCTTCAGATTTTAGCCAGAAAATGACTTAAAAATAAATAATCATATTACATGCTCAAGGAATTATTCCCAGCAGTGTGAAAAATTTTCAAAGAACGAATCTCTGGAATGTACTTATCCAATCAAAATAATTGAAACAATATTCGGTGGAATTAGTTAGATAGCTCACCGGGTTTCTGCACAATTCCTGGGCCAGGTGGAGGACATGGCTATTCTGAATACAAAAGGTGAGTAAAAGAGCAGAGAGATCATTTTAAATGGTCTGAGTTTTTGGATAATCATGGTAAGGACTTGTGTTTCCATGTTTTTTTTTTTTATATAAGAAAAAGTGTCTAACTTACTTATGTTGAAAACAAGTTTTGAAGCTGAAAAATAGGTTTCCATCTGATAGGCACATCCTTACTGATGGCATCATGAGTGTATAAACAGAGGCACATGCTGGTTCTGTGGGAGCACTGGTGAGGCTCACTGCCTGCATCTGTGCAGGGTTCAACCATACTCTCATTTTTCAAATGTATGTTGCTTTCAGAGGACATTTTTTTGCCCATGTTTTATCTAAATAACTTGATATTGAGAATTGGAATGGCAGGGAGGAGTGCTGCTACAACTTTATTTTAGGTATTACTGAAATGTTAATTCTGTTTTGTGGTTTCTGTCCCAAGCTGAGTCCTCCATTGAGGGTGCTTAGTGCTGACAGGTAGAAATTGTTCCCAAGGCCCTGGACGGGTCAGCACTCCTCCCCCTCCATCCCTGCCCTTTCACTGGGCTGGTGTTGGTGCACTTGTTACCTGGTTTCTCTGCCCACTGCCACAGCTGCCTGCTGAGATTTTAGCATTTGTGAGGGACATTCAGGACACAGCAACTCAGATCTGGCATGGATATAGAAGCCTGCTCCCTGCAAAGCTCCAGGCATGCTCCAAGGAAGCCTGTGGGCTGGGTGGATAACCAGGCCACTTCCTGTTACCATCTTTTAATTCAGTCAGCCCATGATAGCCATTTACTGAGTATCTTCTCTGTGGCAGGCAATATATTAGCATTTTAAACACGTAAGTGTTATGATCACATTTGCAGTTTTGAGATCTCTCTCAGAAAGCAGTAAGAAGAATAGAGTATGAGTGAACTTTGCTAGACTTGTTTCTGTGGAGGGTTAAAAATTGGCTTTGAAGGAGTTTATTGAAGACAGTATAAGCAAAAATAAAGGTATGAGCTTTGGGATAATACTTCTCCTCTTCATCAAAACCTGAAAGAAACAAAACAAAGGGATAATAATTTGTTAACAAGAAAAATATCATCTTTAATAAAACCAAGGAAATTTCATAACAAGCAACTATATGCTGGGGGAATGAATGTGTTAAATCCTATGAAAATGTGTCAAATCCTCAGAAATGTGAGATTTGACATATATGTGGCAAGCACAAGCAAAGATGTTTTTTAAGTGCAATGAGATCTAGGCTTCTGTTTGGGCCACAGAGGAGCAAACCCATTTCAATACCGAGTAATGTCGGGGGCAGCAAGCTGAAGAAAAAATCACTGTTGTAAGCCATTTCCATCACCTTCAATTGGCTTCCTTGCCAAGTACTGACTTCTGGCGAGGAGGGGGGGGGGTGAGGCCAGCAGAGGATGAAGCCAGGGCTGGTGACCGTGCAGAGAGCTCAGGATGCTGGGTCTCTGCAAGGAGCCCCTGGAAATGAGAGATATCCATCAGAATAAATAGGTATCAGATTTTTCAAGATTGGTTTGAGACCTTAAGTCCTATTAGAAGTTAAATATTTTTCTAGATAACTTCCACGTGTCCCTTTCTACCTTTTTCTTGCCAGATAGCTGGCACCCTAAAACTGAGTAATAATCCAAAGGAAATAATAAGGATGATAGCTCAAAGACTGACAAAGTAAAGAAGAAAAGTAACAAAAGCGAAAAAGCAAATAGATAACATACACATAAAAAGTACCAAGTTTACACAGTTAGTTCACCATAATCTCAAAGAAATTATAGACAATATCAGCTTTCTAAAAATAAGCTCAAAGAATACATAAATCTTGAAAATGAAGGCTATATGAGACCAGAAGAAAGAAATAAGTGATTTGGCAGAGTTTTCTTGAGACAAATTTAAGAGAGAAATAATGACATTTATAGAAATTAAAGGCATATTATAAATAAACTGAGAAAACTAAAACAAATGCAACCAAAAATGAAATGATATGACAAATAAGCTTTAGAAAGGCATACTGTATTAATTGTGTGGTGGATGTCTGTCATTATGTTTAGCTCCCCGGCATGTGAACCTCTTTCTGGGTTTGGACAATATTTCACCATATGCTAGATTGCTTACCCAAATTCCTTTTGAAATAAGAAAAAAAGTATATGACTTTCCAATAAGCACACACTGAAGATGAATTTGGTTTTAGGAAAAGAAAGGGTTTGTGCATTTAAATGCAAGTCAGTATAAAATTTTCAAACAAACAGAGAGAGAGAAAGAGAGAAGACAGAAATGCATATGTAGGCTATGGTCAAATAATCTCATATGAGTAAAGTTGTGTCCAGAAGAAAAGAAGAGAAAGAAAGAAGAAGAGCAATATTTAAAGAGATAATAATTGAGCATTTTCCAGAACTGATGAAAGAAGACATCCCCCTACTGATTCTAGAAGCTCGCTGAACTCAACACAACACAACACAACACAACACACCTAGATACATTGCCATCAAATTCCTAAAAAACAAAGATAAAATATCCTAAAGGATTCTGAATAAAGGAAAAGATTGCATACAAAGGAGCAGAAATTAGACTTACAGCTGACTTTTGAAAAGAAATTATGGAAGCCAAAAGGCAATCAGTATTGAAAGAATTGCAGGGAAAGGTCCGCCAATCTAGAATTTATTTTCAGCAAAATTATACCATAGCAAATTTTACAGGATGTTTTTCAGGCTAAATAGCAATTATACTAAATAGAAGCACATAACTTCAGAAAGAACTAAAGAGCACTGGAAAAGATAAATATGTGTTTAAATGTGTATAATATTGCATAAAAGAAAAACAGATTACTGTAACTGGAAGAGTTTATAGCCTGTAGCTATAAAATACATGACAAAAATTGCGCAAAGGCAGAAGACAATAAGTCAACTTAAACTGTTTTGAATTTTTTTTCAGAGCTCAGGAAATAATGTATTTATTTAAGGTAAATAGCAGTAATTTAAAAATGCATATAGTAATTTCTGGAATAAGAACAAAAAGAATGCTTAAAAGCTATAATGGAAGTATTAATAAAATATATATAATTTACATTACAAATGAAGCCAAAAGAAGACAAAACAAAGGAGTGATGAACAGAACTGAAAACAAATATTCAGATTATTGACTTAAATCCAAATATATAAGTCGTTATGCTAAATGTCAATGGATTACATAATCCATTTAAATTACAAAGGTTGTCATGCTGGCTAAAAAAATATAAGATCAAATCTGCTATTTGGAAGAGGTGTGCTTTAGATATAAAGACAAATAACTTGTCATTACAAATTCTACAATCATCAAAAAGATAATAAGTGTATTACAGACAACTTTATGTCAACATGTGAAATGCACATTCTTTGAAATTGATAAATTTCTGGAAAAATATGTCACATCGACACTGACACAAGAATAAATACAAAATCACATATACCTGATATCTCTTTACAATATTGAATCCATAATTAAAAAGCTGACCACTAGCAAAATTTCAGACCCAACAAATTTCATGGGTTAATTCTTTGGAATATTTAAATAAGCAACAGAACTGATCATACCCAGACTCTTCCTGAAAACAGAGAGTGTAGAAATAATTTCAAACTCATTTTATGAGATGGATATTGTCCTGAAATCAGAATCTCTCAAGAACATTATAAACAACAACAAAAAAATTACAGACCAATATCTTTTATAAACATAGAAACAAAAATCCTGCAAACATAGTAGTAAATAGAATAGTAATATATAAAATGGATAATGTTCTAACCAAGATTATCGACAAATGTATGTTTACTTCAACACTTGAAATTTGATCAATGTGTTTCATCATATTAACAGAAAAAAAAAAAGAGAAAAACTGCATGATCATTCTTAAATGACTATAAAGCAAGCATCTGATAAAATTCAATCTGTAATCATAAGAAAAACTTTCAGAAAGTTAGGAATAGAAGGAACAACGGGCACTGTGGAGTGTTAGAGAGTGGAGGGAGGAGAAGGGGTTAAAAAACTACCTATCGGATACTAAACTCACTACCTGGGTGACAAGATCCATACTCCAAACCTCAGCATCACTCAATAGTCTCACGTAGCAAATCTGTACTGTACTCCAGCCTGGACAACAGAATGAGACTCTGTCTCAAAAATAAATAAATAAATAAATAAATAAATAAATAAATAAATAAATAAAATGTTGAAATTAAAAAAAAGAAGATGTTAAGACAAACAAAGAAGACTGCAGATAGCATCGTGCTTCATGATGTAGCAACGTCCCTAAGACCTGGAATTCTCTGAAATGTGTGATCCCCTCACTGCCATTCAACAGTGTCCTAGAGATCCAAGAAAACTCAATAAGACAAGAAAAAAAGATTGTAAAATTGGAAAGAAAATTACTCCCCTTATTTGCCAAGATCCTGTTTGTAGTAAACCAAAAATAATTTATAAGCTATTATAATTAATAAGTGAATTTAACAAAGCCAATGAATTAAAGTAAATATGAATACCACTTGTGTTTTATATCCAAGTGACAAAAATTGGGAAACAGATTTTTCTAAAATATCAGGGATTAGCTAACTTTTTTTTGGTAAAGGGCCAGATAGTCGATAATGTATCCTTTCAGGCTACATTGAATGTCTGTTGCATATTCACTCTCTTTCTTTCATCTGTTTTTTTTTCTTAACATTTTTTTAATGTAAAAAATTATTCTTAGCTCATAAGCCCTACAAAAACAGGTGCAAGTCTCCATTTGGCCATTGGGTCTTCCTTTGTTGACTCTTGATCTTAGCACCAAAGAACATGAAATACCTATGAATTAATCTGAGAGAAGTTATACGTGATTCTTATATTGAACACTGAAAAGCATAACAGAGAAATTTTAAGACACAAATAAATGATGAGTAGACCCATAATTCAATAGGATGGCCCTTTCTAGTCACTGTTCTGTGTGAATTTGATATGTGCATAAAAAAAAGTTGAGAATTTCTGTTTATCGTAAGACAATAAGAAGAGAATAAATTTTTTTAAGCCACAGACTGGGAGAAAATATTTGGAATACATATATTTGACAAAGGACTCATGTAGGATGTTTAAAAACTCATATAAATCAATAAGAAAAGATAAACATCAAGTTAAAAAAGAGAGAAAGACTTAAATGAGATCTGCATAAAATAAAAATATCGAACAACTAATACATTTATGAAGATGTTCTCAGTATCACTAATCCCCAGGGACCTGCAAATGAAACCCATCATAAGATACTATGACAAATGCACCATCATGGGTATGACGAAAAAGACAGATAATAGGCAGTGTTGGCTGGGATGCAGAGGAAATGAAATTTCCCTACCCTAATTTTAGTGGGTAAGTTTATTCAGCCATCTTGGAGTTGTTTGGCAATACCTAACTATACTAGCTAAATAGGCTTCTACTCCGTGTACAAGCCATTCCATTTCTAAGCATAGACCCAAGAGAAATAGCATATATGTCCATGACAACATGCATAAGGGTATTCATAGAACTTTCTTCATAATACCGCCCCCCCCAAAAAAACAGGAAAATGTGTAAAATTGTGGCATTGCCATAGAATATAACACTACTCAACAGTAAAAATGAGTGAAGGACGAGTTCCACCGGCTTCATGCATGAATTCTACAAAGCTGATGCTGAGCAATAAAAGCCAGACACAAACTCACCTGCTGCCAAAGGCTGTAGGGAGCTTGATCAAAGGCAAAATTCATCCATTGTGATAAAAATTCAAATAGTGGCTACCCTCGTTCAGGGAAGGGACAATGGGACTGAACACTTTTCATCTCTTATTGATCTGGGTAGTGAGTACACAGCACATTCAAAGACGCAAATTCCTCAACTGGTTCAATGCACACTCACAATTGGCACACTTCCTATGAGTGTTTATTCGTGCTATACCCCAAATTAAAAAGTGAATGAGAGGACACGGAATGAAAACCAAGCAATCTGCTGTTTTAAGGAACTTAGCTGTAAAGATAAGAGAAAATGAGAGCTGAAGCTAAGAAAAACGTGGTTTGTTTGATTTGCGGTTGTTTTTCTGAGATAATGCATAATTGAGTTTGTGTAAAGAATGAAAACATCAAGCACACTGTCACTCATAGACACACACTCATGGAGACGAGATAGTTCCAACATGACTAAAAAAGCCTAAAAATGAATAACCAGTGTCCAGAGTGAGGAATGGGATTCCAACACCTAAATGAAAGAAGGGAAGAGTGAGAAGATATTTTTTTGACAAATGCGTATTTAGATAAGGGATGGAAAGTTGAAAGCACCCTCTCCTGGTAGCTGAGTTTTCTCAAGTCTAGGGCGTAGCACACATCTCACAAGGGCTGGGGTGATAAGTGAGGATCACAGTGACGGTCTGGCCCTTGTGAGGAAGGGCAGCCTACATGGGGTGAGCTTCTCCAGCAAGTGGGGAAGAAGAGGATGGACATTGCTAAATGGACTGTGGTTCAGAGACTTTCATTAGGCAGGCAGGAAAAAGAATAAGAAAAGGTTAAAGATACTGGAAAGGGGATGGTGAAAGTGATGTCATAGATTCAATGAGGAAAGAAAAGAAGCCATCACGGCTGGCTAGGTCCACAGCGGGAGCTACAGCAAGGCTAGCCTCTGCACCGGTATAGGGAGTATTTCAGGGGATGATGGGGTCTCTCGGGTGATGGTAGAGGCTTGTTGAGTAACAATCAACAAACTGTGTTGTGGGTCTGCAAGTCACCCTCAATGTGGCAGTATGCAGAATGGAGAGGAAGGCTGAGAACCACATGGCAGAGCCAGCAGGAGTGGACTCCTAGTGACTGCACAGGAAAGATGGCGACCTCAGAGGCCTGACTTACAGAACTACAGAGCTACTTCTACTCATTTCGAGTAGAGGAGGGTGAACCAAGGATGCTGTGGTTGATTGTTGTAATAAGGCTCCCAATGACCTATACCTGTCTGTATCCACACCTTGGGTGGTCCTTCCCACAGTCATCCTGGCTTGGGACTTGCTTTGGCCAATGGGATAACACAAACATGCTTCAGGCAGAAACTTACAAAGAGCTTGCACACTGGCACTCACACTTCTGACTGCTTTTGAGAACTCTGACCACTCTGTGAAGAAGCCTGGGATTCGCCCCGGGAGAATAAGACTAGACGTGGAGTGAGGCTCAATCTACAGAGCTTAGGCTCTTTGGATCAGCCAACTACGTGAGCGCTGTCATCATGGAACATCCAGAGAGCTCGGCCAGAGCTTGGCATAGAGATCAGCCAAGCCAGGCCAGGAGAAGCAGCTGGCCAGCTGGCCCAGAGATAAATCATAAATTGTTATTTCTGTTTGTCTGTTACCAGTTACTAAGTTTTTTGAGTCATTTGTTATACAGCAACAACTTATACACCTGACCAAAAAAAAAAAAAAAAAAGAAAAAAAGAGAATCCTCATCTTCTTGGATCACTGGAAAACCATCTCTGCCATAATCATTTGTTGTTGTTTTTGTTTAATGGATAAATTTTTAGAAGAGGTTATTTACTGCACTTGAAACTGAAAGGGAATCGGAATACAAACCATCCCAAATATGCCATTTTGCCCTGAGGATTCTGCAGCTCTGAAGGTACCTGAGACTCATCAGACACAGGCAGAGTTCTCTTCTCTGCCATTTTCTGCTTAAAAGAGGAGAAAACATCTCCATCCGTGAAGGTGTCCCGTCTCATACCAGCGAGGGGAGGGCAGCCCTGAGTACTGGGGACTCCGTGAGAGGAGTCGCGCATCTGTCTTGAGTTTCCACCACACATTACCTAGTCACCTTCTCTCACTTTCTATTCCCTGAAGCCCAAGCCTGTTTTCTTTTATACGATGGTACAGTAATTTCTATTTTATTTTTAAATTTATTTGTTATTTTCCTCCCTTACTCATTCCTGTCTCCATTGTTAAACACAATTATTGGCATAAAAGAGGCTTAATACCCATCTTTAGACTATTTTAGCCTGGGCAATAAGCAAGATCTCTGTTCTCTCTCCCTCTTTCTCTTTCTTTCTATCTTTCATTCTCTTTTTTCTTTCTCTCTTTTTCTTTCTCTTTCTTCTTTTCTTTTTTAAAAAAAAAACCCATTGGAAGAAAAGAACTATTAAAAGTTGTTGTCTTGACAAGATGAGATAAAATCCACACATAAATCAATCCAACTTAGCTCATATATGAAGTCACCACTGTGTGTGCACTAAATGGCAGTGAGAGAAACACACACAAGCAAATCAGAGCAATCAGGACAAAGCCTTGGGAATTTACAATCTAAGGTAAAAAAGAAAAATAAAAAAAGGTACAGAAGCCCCATGTCTACCTGCTTCTTTGAGCTTCAATTCTTTTCTGTGAACTCTTTTGCACCTAAAACATAAAACATTTGTATTTCTTTTCTATTCATCTGTCTTCTGTCAGTTAAATTCTCAGGGCTTTACTCACTGAACCCAAGAGGGAAGAGGAACAGTTTTCCCTCTTTGACAATTTGACGAATATCTTTTACCTTCTTCCTGTCCGTTTCAATGCTGTGTGACTTTTTATAGTAAATCTGATTTACTTTTACCATTAGCAGAAAATATGCTAAAACTTGAGAAACACCATTTGTTCCATCAAATATACAATATTACATTATGCCAAGGATATTTAATGGTTATTCTCCTCCTGATACACAGTTCTTAATTATTATTTACATATATTTTGATTATGCAAAATGGTAATAGAAAGATGAATTGATAAATGAGACAGGTTTCTCCAAAAACAATCAGATTGGTGTCATAAAATTGTAGTTGATAGACCGATTTTGCAAACACGGTAGGCTTTCTCACACACACACACACACACACACACACACACACACGCAAAAGACTTACTCTCATTAAAACATGCAATGATTGCACACTAGCTTTGAAGATTTTTCTCATTTTAAATCTGCTTTCCTACTCTACAGAAAATAAAACACCTTCTTTGCTTTCTACCATTGATGTCTCTGCTGTGTTTCAAATCTGAAGTATTTTTTTTTTTTTTACTTTACAACAAAAATAAAAAAATCATTAAATGATGTTAGACAGCAGGAAGTATATAAGAATCATAGAACATCTTGCAGTTTATATTATTTCATTATCTAAATCAGTGGGTAACAATTTCTTACATATCAAAGCTCATAATTATTTTCAGGGATATGAACCATGGAGGGAAGTGGGAGTTTGAGAATGGTGTCCATAAAAGAGCCAGGCTTTCTGCAGGAAAGTGGAGGAATTCGCCCAAAGAACAATTATGTAAATAAAATGTGCCCTGGGCTAGAATAATTTGACTGTCACCCATTGACAGAAATGGCCCCAGGCACAGGCACATAAGTATTCACTTAGGGAGGGGGATCCAGTGGGAGGCGGAAGGAAGAAAAAAATGTTTTTAATTTATTTTGCTCCGCTGATTATGTGTTGGAAGGTGGGTCTTTTCTGCATCCTTGCTCATTTGCAAGGACAGGCTACGGAGTGTGCTCTAGAGGGAAAGGTTTCATCAATAATCCCCCTTTTCCTTGTGTCAGAGGAATCCCCGACTGCCCTTCTATCTAATCCACACTCGGGTTCCTCCCACCTTAGAAGATAGCATCCAGACACTCTTGACCCGTCTTGTTCTCTGTTTACTCTCAAACATTTTGCAAGAAGAATTTTCATAAGAAATGTTTAGATTTTATGATGAATCACATGAAAAATAATGACAATCTAGGAGTCCAAATGAGACTGACATCTTTCTATTTTGTCCAGCAAAAACATTGTTTTAAAAGAACAGTTATCATCAGTAAAAAGAAAGGGCACATTGTAATCCCAAAAACTATGGGAAGGAGATGCTGTCTGACAATATTCAGTCTTCTGAAAAATCTGTGAGGGTGTCATTATTGATAGGTTTCTCCTTTGTTCCTGGCGGGCAGACCACTGCATTGGGCACCCTCTCCGGGACTGGGTGTGCACGGCTGCTCCCCTCAGTTCACATCCCGTCCCTCCTGCTGGTGGCTTGCAGTGTGTCCTTCCCCTCTACCTGAGCAGCCCCTGCTCCTCCTCCTAGACTGGGACCTCTCGTCTGTCCAGTGTGAGTCCCGAGTTGGTCTGATGGTCAGTCCGCACCGCACCGCACTCTATCAGCTCTCACGGTTGGCCCGAACCTTACCTCCAACAGCCCCCACGCTCTGGGTGCCAGCTCTTAGAGGACAGGAAGCTGCGTTTCCACTGCCGGACTTGATGTCTGCCCTGTCAAGGTGCCCATGAGTGGTGGACGCTCCCTCTAATGTTAGGTAAACGGCCAGCAGGCTGTCCCCTAACCCTCGACCTTGTCTCTGCTCCCCTTCCAGCAGCAGTGAGCCCTGGATGTGGCCTTGTCGCCATGAGGTGTCAGGATGAGCTCACCTCTCCAGCATCTCCCCAGGACATCTGATTCCAGGTGGACATAGTCAGCTTTGCAGTCCATACTCCCTTTTCAACAGACGGCTACCTAGCACACACCTGGCCAGCACTCACCCACCTACCCAGCACACATCTGTCCAGCACTCACCCACCTGCCCAGCACCTACCTGCCCAACACTCATTCAGCTGCCTAGCACTCACTTATGTGCCCAACACTCACTCACCTGCTCAGCATTCACTCACCTGCCCAGCACTCACTTGCCTGCCCAGCCCTCACCTGCCCAGCACTC
>PVKV010025071.1:0-30292 GCA_004027835.1 Alouatta palliata
CCATCATTCTCAGCAAACTGACACAGGAACAGAAAACCAAACACCGCATATTCTCACTCATAGGTGGTTGTTGAACAATGAGAACACATGGACACAGGGAGGGGAGCATCTTACACTGGGGTCTGTTGGGGGGGGAAAGGGGAGGGACAGCAGGGGGTGGGGAGTTGGGGAGGGATAGCATGGGGAGAAATAACAGATACAGATGATGGGGAGGAAGGCAGAAAATCACACTGCCATGTATGTACCTATGTAACAATCTTGCATGTTCTTCACATGTACCCCCAAACCTAAAATGCAATAAAAAGTATATATATTAAAAAAAAAGAAAAAGCAAAAAAGAAAAAGCATGCAAACATAAGACTTACCTCTCCTCAATAGGGAGCAAAAAGAGTGTAGTGGGTGCATCCATTAAGATTTGAGAGACCTCTAGAATGTGTAGCCAGGATGTCTGATGAAGATCATTCCTTTTTTAATTCAGTTTGTCTGTAAAGGCTAGAAGAGGTAACTGCTTCTTCAAGTGGGAAGACATCAGTGTAAGGCTACAAGAATTATGAAGAATCAGAGAAGCATGACACCCATGTCAAATCTGTTGCTAAGATACATCTAGCCTCTGAGATCTGTATGCCCTCTACAGGGACACATGGAGCACCAGCTGCAGGGGCACATAGAGGACCATTCATGGGGGCATGTAGGATGCTGGCTGCAGAAGTGCAATAGGTGATGGCTTTGAGGGCACACAAAGTGCCAACTTTGAGGATGCACAGGATACAGAGTTCATGAACACATTGAGTGCTATATGTGTGGATACAGTGGGTGGCTTCTTAGGGAGCACACAGAGCGCTAGCTGTGGGACACCATCTACAGGAGTATACAGGATTCTATCTGTGGGGTCATGCAAGACATCAGCTATGAAGGCATGTAGGACCTTGTCTGCAGAAGTAAACAGGATGCATCTGTAGCGGCACACATGCTGCTTGCTGGGAGCCCTGGCTGTTTTCTTTGTCTTAGCTCTCCATAGATGATCCAGCTGTACTGATTTCCTTTGCAGTCTGGGAATGATGACAGAAACAGGCCTCTCTATTGGGGAATCCAAACCTTCACTTTATTTTCTTCTTCACCTGAGGGTGAAGTTGTGTGCCAGGGGAACTCTTTGGCACTGAATTGTGACAACCTAGGAGAGGGATGATATGGGCAAAGTGAAACTACTCTTCCTACTCCTTTCAATGTAGCTGATCTCAGGTTTTGTGATTAACTGCAGATCTGGAACCTCTCAACTGGACTGCAGAGCTCTCACAAAGTATTTTCATCTGCAGATGGTTGTCAAATCAGTGTTTCTGGTGGGGGACGAGAGCTGGAACTTCTTATTCTACCATCTTGCTGACATTATTTCAACGTCATTTTCTAAAGAAATAATTTTTTTTACTGTTATTAGTTTCAGTCTCAGAAGAAATCCTTATGTTTGAAAGCCTCTAGCTCTGGTTTCTATCTAAAGATAAAGATCCAGGTTCATCACTCTATAAATTTAAATCAAAACCATGGAGGCCAACAAACAAAACATTTGAAAGAGGAAAAGAAGGGGCTGATGGTGGACCACTTTGGAGGTGGGCAGAAAAACAAGAACTGGAGAATTAATCAAAGTCATCCCAGAGGCAGAAACATAACAGGAATATTCAAAAGACAAAAGAAGAGACCCTCCAACTCCTATCAACTGAATTTCCTACACACACACTCTACAATCTAAAAGATAAATTTTAAATCTCACCTCCTTTCTATTAGTTCCAGAAGTAATGAGTCCCTGAGAGTCCTGGATTATTGGAGAGGTTTTCAAAAGCAGGAGATACAGAAATGCCTCTGTGCTACAGCACCCCGGTAGAAGAATGGATCAGGTGGGCTTCCCACAACCTTTTCCACCAAGTAGAGAATGGCACCCCATGGAATTCTCTAGCACCATGTTTCTCCACCCAACTCCACTCTCACTCAGAGTCAGAAAGACAAATCCAGGACCAATAAATGTGTGTGTTTGTATGTGTGTGTCTTGACCCTGCCTTCCTTCCAAGCTTATGTACTTCTATTTAATCTTTTCTCTTCACTTTGCCAACAGGCAGTAATACTTACATCATAGTGCTGTTCAATAAATCTTCAATAATGTTGCAAAGAATCAAATCCAAATGGCTTAGCCTATGATACAGGTTCTTTAACAATCTAATCTCAGACAATAATTCTCCTTGTCCTTTGCATTTTGGCCATAATGGAGTCCATACCATTTCTGGGACCCTCCCTGTATTCTTCTGCTTTATGCTTATACCCTTATTATCATCTTTTCTTCACCCTCCTTCCTCAAAACTCCATGTCTACTTTTAAAGCCTTACATAGCAACCAAAATTCAGCTCTATCACATCTCTCCAGATGTTCCCAGTCAAAATTAACCTCTCTCTCTCTCCTCCTCCATCCTACTTTCTAATTCTTCAATAGAACCCTCTCAATTTGTCTTATAGTTTTGCATGAGTAAATCTGTCTCTGCTTTCTCTCTGTCTTCCCTGCCCCCATTCTTACATATAATCTATGAGCCTCTGGGAGTACAGAACTCTCTCTTACTCATTTTTGCACTACCTAACAAAGCCTAACACAGATGTGGACATATAGTATAATTTTAACAAATATTTGGTTAATTGAAAGACATTGCAATCAAAATGGAGAGAAAATATATATATATATATATATATATATATATATATATAGTTTGCTGATTTCCCTGTGTGTGTGTGTGTGTGTGTGTATGTATATACTCACAAGGAAGTTAGCAAACTATAGACTGTTATGGTTAGAGGGAAACTTAAAAATTATCTCTACTAATTGCTTTATGTTGTAGAAGAATTTGAGGTCAGAGAATTGTAAATAAAAGAAGATAACTTATGTCAAGCACTATATAAATAATTGGTGCAACATCAGTATGCAGGAGGCCATATATTATTCTAGAAAGTAGATTTAAAAGATACGATATGGTTTGAATCTGTGTCCTCAATCATATCTCTTGTTGAATTGTAATTCTTAATTCCAGAGTTGTGACCTGGTAAGATGTGATTAGATCATGGGTGCAGATATCTCCCTGGGTGTTGTTTTCATGATAGCACTTGAGTTCTCTCAAGATCTGGTTGTTTAAAAGTGTGTGGTACCTCCCAACATCCCTCTTCCTCCTGCTCCAGCCGTGTAATATGTGCCTGCTTTCCCCTTGCCTTTTGCCACAATTGAAAGTTTCCTGAGGCCTCCCCAGAAGCCATGATGCTTCCTATACAGCCTGCAGAACTGTAAGCCAATTCAATCTCTTTTCTTTATAAAATTCCCAGTCTCAGATATTTCTTTATAGCAGTGTAAGAATGAACTAATGCAGAAAATTGATACCAGGAGCGGGACATTGCTATAAAGATTCCTGAAAATGTAGAAGCAGCTTTAAAACTGAGTAATGGGTAGAGGTTGAAACAGTTTGAAGGGGTCAAAAGAAGACAGGAAAATAAAAGAAAGTTTAGAACTTCTTAGAGACTTGTTGAATGATTGTGACCAAACTGCTGACAGTGATATGGATAGTGAAGTCCAGACTGAGAAGGTCTCAGAGGGAAATGAGGAACTTATTTGGGACTGGAGTAAAGCTCACTTTTGTTATGCTTCAGCAAAGACACCAGCAGCATCGTGCCCCTGCTCTAAGGATCTATGGAACTTTGAACTTGAGAGAGAAGATTTAGGGTAACTGGTAGAAGAAATTTCTAAGCAGCAAAGTGTTCAAAATGTGGCCTGACTGCTTCTGAAAGTCTATGCTCATATGCATGAGCAAAGAAACTATCAAAAACTGGAACTAATATTTGAAAGGGAAGCAGAGCATAAAAGTTTGGAAAATTTGCATCTTGGCCATGCAGTAGAAAAGAAAAACCCATTTTCAGGAGAGGAATTAAAGCAGGCTGCAGAAATTTGCATAAGTAAAGAGGAGTCTGCTGCTAATAGCCAAGCCAATGGGGAAAGACCTCAAAGGCATTCATTTCAAAGACCTCTGCAGCAGCTTCTCTCATCATAGGCCTGGAGGTCTAGGAGGAAAGAATTGTTTTGTGAGCCATACCCAGAGCTCTGCTGCTCTGTGCATCCTCAGGACATGGTGCCCTACATCCCAGCCACTCTACCTCCAGCTGTGGCTAAAAGGGGCCAAGGTAGAGCTTGGACCACTGCTTCAGAGGGTGCAAACTGTAAGCCTTGGCAGCTTTCATATGGTGTTAAGTCTGCAGGTGCACAGAGTATGAGAGTTGAGGCTTGGGAGCCTCCACCTAGATTTCAGGGGATGTATGGAAAAGTCTAGACATCAAGGCAGAAGCCTGCTACAGGGGCAGAGCCATCATAGAGAACCTCTACTAGGGCAGTGTGGAGGGAAAATGAGGAGTTGTAGCCCCAACACACAGTCCACATTGGGGCACTGCCTAGTGAAGCTGAGAAAAGAGTGCCACCATCTTCCAGACCCCAGAATGCCAGAATGGTAGATTCACTGACAGCTTGCACCATGTACCTGGAAAAGCTGCAGGCACCCAACACCAGCCTGTGCAAGCAGCTATGGGGGCTGTACCCTGCAAAGCCTCAGGGAAGGAGCTGTCCAAGGTTTCAGGAGCCCACCCCTTGCATCACTGTGCCCTGGATGTGAGACACAAAGTCAAAGCAGATTATTTTGGAGCTTTAAGATTTAATGACTGCCCTGTTGAGCTTTGGACTCCATGGGGCCTGTAGCCCCTTTGTTTTGGTCAATTTATCCTTTTGGAATAGGAGTATTTACCCAATGCCTATACTTCCTTTGTATCTTGGAAGCCACTAACTTGTTTTTGGTTTTACAGGCTCATAGGCAGAAGAGACTAGCCTTGTCTCGGATGAAACTGTGGACTTTTGAGTTAATGCTGGAATGAATTAAGACTTTGGAGGACTGTTGGAAAGGCATGATTGTATTTTGCAATGTAAGAGGACATGAGATTTGGGAGATGTCAGGGAAGTAATAATATGGTTTGCATCTGTGCCCTGACTCAGTTCTCATGTCTAATTGTAGTTCCCAATATTGGAGATGGAGCCTTGTGGGAGGCGATAAATCAAATCACAGATGCTGTTCTCATGATAGTGAGGGAGTTCTCATAAGATCTAGCTGTTTAAAAGTGTGTGATACCTCCCTGCTCTCTCTCTCTCTTTCTCCTGTTCCAGTCATGTAAGACATGCCTGCTTTCCCTTTGCTTTCCACCATGATTGAAACTTTCCTGAGGCCTCCCCAGAAGCTGTCGTGCATGCTGTACATACAGCCTGTAGAACCATGAGCCAATTTAAACTTTTTTCTTTATAAATTACCCAGTCTCAGGTATTTCTTTATAGCAGCACAAGAATGGACTAATATAAGATCCCTGAAGGGAGATGATGAATAGGGCATTACAAGAAGGAAAGAAGGAATCATCAAATGTATGGCAATCAAAAGGAACTTGGTGTGTTCCTTTTAATTGCCATACTTTTGATGATTTTAACCCTCTAAACCAGTTTGGAGGGAGCAGAAGTTTTTTTCAGGGAAGTAGTAGGAGATAAGGCTGGATGGTACATTGAGACAGAAATCTGGGAGCCCTTAAAGATCAAGCAGAGACTTATTTGTGGAATATAAAAATCAAAACAATTGAACTCTTGGAGATAGAGAGTAGAAGGGTGGTGGCCTGAGGCTGGGAAGGGTAGCGGAGACCTGAGGGAGAAGTGGGCATGGTTAATGGGTACAAAAAAATATAAAGAATGAATAATAGCACAACAGGATGACTGTAGTCAATAATAACTTCAGGAAGAATGAATGAAAAATAGAAAGAATGAATAGAAAATAGAAAGAATGAATTAGCACAACAGGATGACCATACTCAATAATAATTGTATATTTTAAAATAATGAAAAGAATATAATTGGATTGTTTGTAACACAAAAGATAAATGCTTGAGTGGATGCATACCCCATTCTCCATGGTAGGATTATTATGCATTACATACCTGTATCAAAATATCCCATGTACCACATAAATATATACAAATACTGCGTACCCAGAAAAATTATGATTTAAAAAAAGACCAATAAGAGAATTCAGACTCTATTCTGAGACATTGGAATAGTCTTAAATAATGTGTTTTAATACTCAGATGATGAACAAGACAGTGACTTGAAAGATAAACCAAACACCAGGAAAGTGAGGCGGAGACTGCACTATAACCAGATAGACCACTTAGAAAGTAGGAGGTGATTAATTCTGAACGAGGGAGACTAAAATTGGAATCAATAAGAAGAAACAGAAAAAATTATCATTAAAACTTTGGAAAAGTGAGGGGACAGAGGGAACATCAAGAATGGCAGATTTCCAGCTTACATGATTTAGAGAACAAAGGTCTGAGGGGGAAAAAAAAAAAGAAAGCCAGAAAAAAATAAAATGTTAGAACTGGAAAAGTCCTTAAAAATATCATGTACACATGCTGTCTTTTATAGGTAATGACTTCAGGCAAAAGCTAGTGCTGGAGAAAATAGAAGGGCTTTGCTTTTAGTGAGTTTTCAGAACATGATTCTCATCACTTCAGAGGCCGGGAATGGAAACATCCACTTATGGGAAACAGCACTAGCCTTAGGCAGAGTCACATTTGGCCTCTGCATGAGGTTCACCCCACTTCTCTTGCTCCCTCTGTGCTGCCCAAAATCTGCCCTAAGCATGGAGTCATCTCCCCTCTGAATCTTAATGGCTTTCTCATTTCCCTGCCTGGAGTCACCCTTTACCTAAGTCTGTGCCTTTTACTTCAGCCCCAGATTCATCACCACTGTTTATACCTGCCCTGAGAACATATGTGCTAGTTCCATAGTCCCCCTTTCTCCATTCTTCTTTATTCACTCCTCTACATTCATTCATCCAACACTTTCATAAGTTCTGGAAATAGAATGGTAAGCAATACATTTTCAGTGCTTTCAGAGGACTTACATTCCAAAATGAAAGCAAGTTCTCCCCCACTTCCCTAAAAGAGAAAACAAATAATTACAACAAAATAATTTTAAATCATGGTAAGTACTAGGAAGAATCAAAATCTGTGATGAAGATAAGCAAAAGAATATAGAAGTTTGAATATAAAATTAGGCAGAAAAGTAAGTTTATTAAGAGTGAGAAAACAGTCCAGGTGTGATTTACACCTATGATCCCAGCACTTTCGGAGGCCAAAGCAGGAGGATTGCTCAAGGCCAGGAGTTCAAGATCAGCCTGGGCAACAAAGTGAGACCTTGTCTCTTAAAATAAATAAATAAATTATTAATAAGAAGAAGAAAAGAAATCATACAAAGTACAAATTTTGTAAAAGTGTATCAAAAATACAGTTTTAGAATATTTTTCTAGTGATTTGAACCTTTTATGATTATGAAGTGATGCACTTCATTGCTAATAATACTTTGTAGCTTCAAGTCTTTTTTAAAGTTATGATAAAACTAATTATGGTATATCTTTTTCCATTATCTTACTTTCAATCTTTTTGAAACTTTATGTTTGTAGTCTTTCTCTTATAAACAGTCTGTGCTGGGTTTTTCTTAAATTTAATCTAAAAAACTTTGTTCTTAACTGGAGCATTTGATCCATTTACATTTAGTGAAATTAATGATATTTTTGAGTTTTGAGCATCTTTTCACATGCTTATCAATCATTTGTATATCTTCTTTGGATATACATCTACTAAAATCCTTTGCCCCTTTTTAAATTGGATAATTTTGTTCTTTATTATTGTAAGTGTTGTAAATTGTAAGTGTTCTTTATATATTTTGGATACCAGACCCTCATTAGACATACAATTTGCAAATATTTCCTCCCATTCTGTGGATTATCTTTTAACTTTTGTGATGAGATAGTTTTGAAAACAAATGTGTTTAATTTTGAAGAGTTTTAATTTATCTATTTTTTCTTTTGTTGATTGTATTTTTTATGTCACACCTAAGAAGCCATTGCTTGATCCAATATCAAAAAGATTTAATCCTATTTTTTCTAAATCTTATAATTTTAGCTCTTACATTTAGGCTTATGACCCACATTGAGTGAATTTTGTGTAATTATGTGAGGTTGGGGTTCAAATTCATTTTTTGCATGTGGATATCCAATTGTCCCAGCAATAGTCTTTTTTAAAAAAACTATTTTTCACCAATGAATTGTCTTGACACCATTATCAAAAACCAATTTACCATAATGTAAAGTATTTTTTATGTATTGTCAATTCTATTCTATTGATCTACATGTCTATCCTTGTGCCAGTACAACAGTGTCTTGATTACTGCCGTTGTGTAATAAGTTTTAAAATCAGGAAGTGTTATTTCTCTAACTTTGTTCTTTTTCAAGATTGTTCTGTATATTCTGGATTTCTTGCATTTCCATATAAATTTTAGGATCAGCTTGTCCATTTCTGCAAAAAAAAATCAGCTGCAATTTTGTTAAGAAGTATTACCATCTTAACAATATTAAGTCTTCCAATTTGTGAATATGAGAGGTTTTTTTTGGTTTTGTTTCATCTGGTTTATTTTTTTATTTATCCTAACTGCCTGGGTAGATGTCGGCACCCCACATTGGTTGGCCTTTGGTTAAAGTCCACTTGCAAAGTATTTAAAGTCATACCGTGAAAGACTGTGTCCTTCTCATTGTCCTTCTCCTGCCCTTCCTCTTTTGCCTTGTGTTCTCCTCCCTCCAGCATTTTCAACTCAAATTTTTTAAATAAAAACAGGGGAGATGTGGGAGTTGCTCCAGCGTAGAGACCCCCAAGAGTGTCTCTGCCATAATGGAGTTTGACCCCAGAAGCATTTTCCCCCTCCTGGAGGCAGTCGAGCTATGGGAAAGCAGGAACTAAGGATGAGGAATCGTGTAAAAGGGCTATTTTGAACTTCTAGGCACTTACACAATGGCCTGGTAATGGCTGTGTGGTTTTACTAAAACATTGTGCTTTGTCTCAGTTCTTGCTTTGGACTAGTTTTGTGACTCTGTTTATCAAGTACTGCTTGAATTCTGTTATTATTCATGTGATTCTTTAAGATTACTGTTCCTGGAATTTATGGTGGGCCTGATCTTTAAAGACTTCAGTACTGTTCTCTTTTAACTTGTATCTTATCTACTTTACCAAATTTTGTAACCTTCTATTCCCTTTAATGTTTTAACTGAAACAATGTGGACTAACGTCAGTGTCTGAAAGCTAACAGTATATATTGGGACCCTATGCACAAATAAAATTGCTGTTAAGGCATTGCCTTTTCGGCCCTCCAGACCCTGCTTCTCTGTCTACTTTTGTTTCTCGTGCACTCTCTCTTCCAGGTATCGGGACCCTCTTGCTGGCCAAGAGCTCCCTGGCATTAATGCCGCCCCGACATATGGCGCCCAACCAATGTGGGGCGGCAACAGGTAGAACCTCCAGTACAATGTTAAATAGAAGTGACAAGAGCATACATCCTTTTCTAGTTCCTGATATTAGGAGGAAAACATTTAGTGTCCCTCTATAGTACCTAGCTCCCTGCTGAGATTTTTAAGCTCTGATTTTATCTCTATGCATGTAATAAGCATAGTGGTTCTGCGATCTATATTGGATAATTTCAGTATCTTTTTTTTTTTTTTTTTTGACATGGAGTTTCACTCTATTGCCTAGGCTGGAGTGCACTGGCATGATCCTGGATCACTGCAACCTCCACCTCCCAGGTTCAAGCGATTCTCCTACCTCAGCCTCCCAAGTAGCTAGGATTACAGGCATGTACCACCACACCTGGACAATTTTGTATTTTTAGTAGAGACAGAGTTTCATCATGTTGCCCAGACTAGTCTTGAACTCCTGACCTCAGGTGATCCACCCACCTTGGCCTCCCAAAGTGCTAAAATTAAAAACATGAGCCACCATGCCCAGCTTTATTTCAATATCTGATGTCTCTTTTGAGCTACTTCTTGGTAGTTCCGTTGGTTCTGGCTTATGTTGTTTTATCTCTTGTTGTATCTCATTGTTTTTCACAGTTTTCAGGCCATTTTTAACTTATTAATAGAAACAATTTGAAGCCTTAGATGGTCTTATTTTCCTTCAGAGAGACATTTTTTCCTTCTACCAGGTACCTGATGAGAACCAAGGTTTTCTGAGTCACCAAGATGACCTACCAAAATATAATCCCTATCCTCATTCCCAGGGCACATGTCTCGGTCAATTTGGACTGCTATAACAAATTACCCATAGACTAGGTGGCTTAAACAAGAATTATTTATTTCTCACAGTTCTTGAGGCTAAAACAATCAAGGTCAAAGTTCTGACAGATCCAGTGTCTGGTGAAGGCACTCTTCCTCGTTTGCTGATAGCCATCTTCCTACTTGTCTTCACATGGTAGAGAGCAGGAAGAGAGCAAACTTCTCATGAGGGCATTAATCCCTTTCCTGAGGGCTCCATCCTTATGACCTAATTATCTCCCAGCAGCTTCATTCATACGGTCTGGATCTTTGTCCCCACCCAAATCTTACATCAAATCGTAATCTCCAATGTCAGTGATGGGACGTGGTGGGAGGTGATTGAATCATGGGGTTGGTTTCTCATGAATGATTTACCACCATCCTCTTGGTACTGGTCTCATGATAGTGAGTGAATTATTGTGGGATCTGCTTGTTTAAAACTGTGTAGCACCTCCCCCTCATGCTCTCTTGCTCCTGCTCCCACCATGTGAGGTAATTGTTCCCCCTTTGCCTTCTATCATGATTGTAAGTTTTCTGAGGTCTCCCCAGAAGCCAAGCAGATGCCAACATCATGCTTCTTGTACAGCCTGCAGAACTGTGAGCCAATTAAGGCTCTTTTCTTTATAAATTAACCAGTCTCGGGTATTTCTTTATAGCAATGCAAGAATGAACTAATACACCCATTTTCTAATATCATCAAATGTGATGGATTTGGAGTCAAGATTTCAACACACAAATTGGGAGAGGGACATAACCATTAGACACAAAGCAATATCCTTTGTGGTCTGAGCCCTGAGAAGGGAGTGTTTCAACAATTTTCCAGCATTAGCAGGCACTGGACTCTTATCCTTGTCCCTGCCAAGGCAGTGTGTGACTCGACCTTTCATCCATTTCCCTGGAATAGGAATATGTACCCAGCATAAAAATATATTTGCATGGTGAAGCCCTTCAGGGTCTTAACCTCCTGCCTCCAACTTGTATCTCCTTCCTACCTACACTAACCTACCAAAAGTGTAACCTAGCCCCAGTCTTTGAACATTCCCAGGGAAGAAGCCACTGAGGCTGCCTGTCTTTCTCAAGCTGATCACAATTTCATAATTCTTAACTATTATTTTTCCTTATTGTTCCTTTTAAGACTATTTTTTCTTCCCAGCTTTTTAGTTGTCTTTACAGGGAGGGTTATTACCAAAGCCAGAAAATTCTAATTTTCATTTTAGTAACATTGCTTTCCAAATAGTAGATGAGAGTATATTTTTCTTTATAGATGTATAATAATCCATATGATTCACAAAGAAAGAATGAAAAAAATTGAATATCATTGTTTTATAACAGCTAATGAAGTAATGCATCAAGGATATTTTTCATTATAGATGTATAATAATCCATCTGATTCACAAAGAAAGAATGAAAAAATCCAAATATCATTGTTTTATAACAGCTAATGAAGTAATGCATCTAGGCATCTAATTAATATCTGCTAATATCACAAAGTGAGGGATATCCAGACATCAGCATGGGAAAATACCATGCCACCTATCAAGTAGTCACCTCCTCAAAAAAAAATAAAACCTGAATCAGGTCTCTAAATCTGGCCTCTAAAGCCATCAACCAATCTATAAGAAATACTGAGGACAAAGGAACATGTTAAAATATACTACAGAGATGTGATAAGCAAACTCCAGGCTGTGAGACATTTAGGAGAAACAATTCGGTTCCTTAACAAATAAATCATAATGGAAAAAAAAGGTAGGGGGGACTTAGATATCAAATTAGATTTATGAAATATAATGAATCACAATGCATTGATCTTATTCAAATCTTGATATTTTAAAAACTGTCAAAATTATG
Source organism: Alouatta palliata (assembly GCA_004027835.1). NCBI lineage: Eukaryota > Metazoa > Chordata > Mammalia > Primates > Atelidae > Alouatta > Alouatta palliata. The sequence goes on from PVKV010025071.1 coordinate 12,077, forward strand.
CTATTTATTATGTAATTGAGAACTTGAACACTGACTCAAAAATATTTGATGGTATTTTAAAGCACTACATTTTTTTAAATAAATATTTTATTGCATTTTAGGTTTTGGGGTACATGTGAAGAATATGCAAGATTGTTGCATAGGTACATACATGGCAATGTGGTTTGCTGCCTTTCTCCCCATCACCTATATCTGGCATTTCTCCCCATGTTATCCCTCCCCACCCTCCCCACCCCCTGCTGTCCCTCCCCTAGTCCCCCCCCACAGACCCCAGTGTGTGATACTTCCCTCCCTGTGTCCATGCGTTCTCACTGTTCAACACCGGCCTATGAGTGAGAACATGCAGTGTTTGATTTTCTGTTCTTGTGTCAGTTTGCTGAGAATGATGGTTTCCAGGTTCATCTATGTCCCTACAAAGGACACGAACTCATCATTTTTTATGGCTGCATAGTGTTCCAGGTGTATATGTGCCACATTTTTCCTGTCCAATCTATCATAGATGGGCATTTGAGTTGGTTTCAAGTCTTTACTATTGTAAACAGAAAGCACTACATTTTTAAGTATGATAACACTATTGTGGTTATGTTTAGCACAAAAGAAGTGTGTATATTTGTGTCTGTACAGATATGTGTGTTTATGTACATATACAATTGCACACTATATAATCTACATACATACACACATATATTGAGTATAATAGTTCTGGATAAAAAAATTTAATGTCTGAGATTTGCCTAAAACTAATACAGGGAGGTAGGAAATGAATGAGAGTGTGGACCCAGAAAAAAGACTATTATGTAGAGAATGGGAGAATGGGTTGGTGGGGGAAAAGAAAGCAAACATCATTTCAGAGACTATTGTAATGTCCAGGTGACAGATGATGCTGGCACAGACTAAGGTAATGAAGCAAAATTGAAGAATTTGAGATGTATTTTGACTTTGAGATTTCTGTGAGAGATGAATGAATATGTGAGGTAGATAAGTGCCAAGGAGAAATAACATGACTTGGGATGAAAGTATATCAATGAAAGGATGATTTTTAAATCTAGGGAAATTAATGAGCCCATTCAGGTTAAGTATATTAAGGCAAACATTTATTGAACCCTAATATATCAGTCACTCAGTAGATTTATGGTCTGAATGGGGGAGGCAAATCCTGTGATAAAATATTGTCAGAGTATTATGTGCAATGGAAGCAAGATCCCTCTTCACCCTGCTCCCCATCCAGTCACAGGGGATAAACTGTGAATAAGAGTCAACAAACTTAAACGACATCTGAAATATTGTCACCAACCGAATTTTTCGACTTCTACCAAAAGAAGTCATTGTTTTTATTGATAACATCATTCTTCCAGCTTTATCTTTTCAAAGACTGAATTTTAACGGTTTCAGGCGCTGGGTAAAGTGTCATGCCTGTATCTTGGATGCCTTCAGGAGCAGATAGGGCCTGAGATGTTCAGAGCAATTCAAAGCAGTCATAAGCAAACTAAAATCCAATTTTCCTTGGGAGGAGGGCACTGGAACAGCCAAGCAGTTTGGAGGGAGAGACTGGGCGGGGAGTATGGTCTCGCCGATTCACAAAGCCTGTTTATACAACCCCACATGTCCTTCAAGTTTTCTCCTGCCCTGAACGCACAGCCTGCAAATGAGCACTAGTTTATGGGCACAGCTGATTCCAATCTCTCACTTGTCATGAACTAATGTTTTATGATGTGTTGAGGTGACCCCTGGCAAAAAGACTCTGTATAAATGCCTTTTATTGTTTTCTTGTTTGTGATGTATTAGGCCAGAGGATGTACGTAACCTGATCAACCTAGTAAAAATTTTAATCTCTTCTATTTTTATGGCCTTCCAGGAAAAATTCCATTTAGGGGAAAAGTAATGACTCTAAGAACTAATTCTCAAACATCCTACCAACATGTTACCAAAAATGGGGCCCAGTCGTATCAGGGGTCTCCACTTCTCTAAAACTATTCCTAATAGTTTTTGTTTGGAGATTGGTGTGTTCAAGCACTTAAGAGGCAGAGGCTTGGTCCCTGGAGGGGGTGGTAGGGTCACTGAGAGTATATGTGGTAAGGATGGGGGAAAGTCTTAGGATTTACAGGCTTCAATTTGCTGTTAGGATGCCATCTTCCAGAGCCCTTGGCCCACCAAGACTAGAGGTTTTGCTTGCTATCAAAACTCTCAAAATAGTAATCACAGCTAAACTAACAATCTCATTTAATTCTCACAATAAGCCTGTCAAGTAGGTATACCACATATACATCCACCCTGCATTTTACAGATAGAAGATCTAAGGCTGAGAAAAGCTATGACTTACCCAGGACCACACAGCTTGGTGGGAAGCAGCTTTGACTTGGTTGCTTCTGATCTCCGTGTCTACTTTAATAGAGATTTGCTCCCAGATACAAACATCCACTCCCCACCTCTATTCAAAGACCCCAGGAGCCAAAGGACAAGAGATTTGAGGGCAACATTCATGAGGGTTGTAACATCCACCATGCATAACAACCTCAGTCTGGTGATTCTTACCTTGTTTGCGCCTCATTCCCGTAACAGTTGATATATACCTGGTATCACTTCACTAGCACAGGACATACATGTGGGAGTTAACTATCTGTAACTCACCTTCCCTCCCTCTCACTTAAAGAGAAACACATCATAATCCAGGTAAAAGTGACACTAAATTTTCTCCGATTTATTTTTATGTAAGTCACTCACAGATAATCCATTATTAGTAACAACAAATTATTAGTAGCACAAATTACTTGCAATGTGGTTTCAAACTGTCACCAGAAGAAGTACCTGTTGCTTCATCCCTGCGATGACCAGTTATTCTTTCTCAAACATACTACAGTTCTCTACCCATAACCACCCACTCTCATCTTTATCTACTGAGTTCACAGCATCTCATGGGTATAAAAAAGCATGGGATTCAGAGTCAGACATACTTAAGTTTGCATCCCAGCTCTGACACTCACTAACTGCGTGACATTGACAAGTAATTAAGCTTCTTTAAGGCTCAGTTTTCTCTTGTACAAAATGGAGACCAAGGAGTATCTGCCTCATGCTATTGCGAAAATTATGTGGTAACAGACATATGTTAATTAGATATGCAAGTTATTACAATGTCTGGCATACATTAACCACTGACTAAATGTTAACTGCCTTTTATTACTTTATCCCATATCTATCCAGTTTACATCCTCCACTCTTTTTCTGCCAAGTTTTCACGGACTTGTGTTTACTGTGGAGAGTAGCTTATGTTCTGAACTCGCTAGTAAAGAAAACAACAAGATATTACAAAGAAAATTGGAAGGAAGCCTCAAATTAATCAACATTTATAAAATTTCTCCTGTGCCCCAGCCATCCTAATTAGTCAGTTTACTCTCTTGAGTGATGTGTTAGTATTAGGGTGGATTGTGATTTTGGCCATCAGCATTCATTGGTTGCACTGTTGACGCAGCAACTCCCCACTGATATCAGAGACCACTTATCCACTTGGCCATCCACAGTGTTAGTTTCCTAGATGTTAGGGAAAGGCCTGCCCTAAAGCAAAGGCCGGCCACACTCTGTTTCCTTTCCACTCACCAGCATCCACACTTCAGCTCTGTGGCCAAACGTTTAATGAAATACTGCACAGGCAAAGAGAAGCTGCCTCAACTACTGAGATTGCATTAAGAACACTAATTGAGGCCAGATCACAAATCTGCCCTCACCCCATCCCAAGAGGGTAAAGAGACCTGTCCCCATGGAGGAGGCTATGCATACATGTGTATGAATCTCAACCCCAAAAGGGCAGGTGTGTCAACAAGAGATAAATCAGTGGTGGACAAGGCAAAGGCCTAATGAAAAGTGAGATCACATGTTAGTAAGTCATCAAAGGGTTAATGAGGTTCTGCAAGAGAATTTAGCTATTGCCTCACCTGTCAGATTCATTGTTTAAATCTTAAATCTGACAATGATCCTCACTGCTCACCCAAAATTTAAATGGTACCATAGTATTTAGGAGAGATTTCCTTCTCCATGTTCTTCACATCAAAAATGAAGATGCAGGCCAGGTGGCTCACTCCTGCAATCCCAGCATTTTGGAAGGCCGAGGCAGGTGGTTCACTTGAGGTCAGGAGTTTGAGACCAGTCTGGCCAACGTCGTGAAACCCCATCTGTACTAAAAATACAAAAATCAGCCAGGTGTGATGGCACATGCCTATAGTCCCAGCTACTTGGGAGGCTGAGGAAGGCTTGAACCCAGGAGGCGGAGGTTGCTATGAGCCGATATCATGCCACTGCCCTCCAACCTGGGTGACAGAGTAAGACTCAATCTCAAAAAGAAAAAAAAAGATGAAGTTGCACTATGCAACCTCAGCTGGACCCCCTGACAGCTCTCCACTTCACTCTTTTCCTTGGTTGACTCTCCAGCCTAGTTCTGCAATCATTACTCCAAACTTTTTCCACTCTCTAAATTCTGAAATAGGAACTTGCACCATACTGCCCCCCCCCCACAACTCTACTTCCACCTCCACAGATTGACTTGCTTCTTTTTAGGAGGTTTTGTGAAGCCTGAAGCTTATACAATTTAGGGAGAGGGGTTATTTAAAGAAAATAATACAAAATTATAAATACGAAATTTGTATTCATAAAAAGTAACAATGCAAAAAAGTTTTAAGTTAACAAATACCATAACATTTAACTGCCTGACATACCACTACAATATTTTTTCTTAACAATATTTTGCCTGTGACAGTGGTTTTATAATAGCATATACAATAATCATATACAATGGCTTTATAATATCATTTGACAAGGGCTTTATAAGATGACAGTGGCTTTGTAATATCATTATATGACAATGGCTTTATAATATTTTAATTACTGAAAACAAGAAACTGGTTGTGATAGCTTACTGGTTCCTTCATTAATAAATGGGTTAAGTAAAATCTTAGACATCTGTTCATTTTACATGTGCATTGCAGTCATTATTTTACCTTTTTTAAGAATTATCTTTTGGAAGGTCTTCTACCAAAATGCCCAATGAATTCACCTGACAGAGGCAAGTAAACTACATTGCCAGGAAAGTGTAACCAGTAAGTAACTTGAGTCCAGGCACATATTTTCTTAGCTCCTGGAGATAAACACCAAGCGGCAATAGAAGTTTAACTTCGCTAACTCTCCATTTCTCTAGCTTATTTTCCTTGCTATTGTCTGTGTGTATATGTATGTCTGTTTTATTTACAGTTGATAAATTATTTCCCATCGGGGTCAGAAAAGATTAGGAAATTGGTTTTAATGTATGAGCATTTGGTGGTCTCCAAAATTGGGTTTAGAGATTCTAAATATCTGTTTTCTTTTCTTTTCTTTTCTTTTCTTTTTTTTTTTTTTTCAGAGGGCCTCACTATGTTGCCCAGGCTGACTTCAAACTCCTGGGCTCAAGCAACCCTCAAGCCTGGGACTATAGGTGCCTGCCATTGTACCTGGTCTTATCTATTTTTTCCTTGACTGAAGTGAACATGTATAATTTGATTCATCTTTTTTGTTTATCTATGTGTCTATTTTGAGCCAAACCAATCAAGAATTTCAAGCTCACCAGGAAGGAGGACAGCTCTTTGATGTCTAGTTCAGGGTGTTTTGGTATTTCTGTATCAATGCTTGACCTGTGGCTAACCTAGAACCGAAGCTTTAAGCTCACTATGTATATGTACATCTATGTGGCATAACTTACAAAAGATTGTACCTTTCTTTGTAACTGGATGTTTTCCTATCTCCCAGGGGTATCAAAAAATTACATTATGAAGTCTCTTAAATTAAAGGAGTTTTTTTGGATTGATTTACATAAGAGATTAATAAGTGCTTATATAGGTGGGATATTCCCAAGATTATCAGAAAATCAGAAAAGTGAACTTCATCCCAGCACTTTGGGAGGCCAAGGCAGACAGATCACATGAGGTCAGGAGTTTAAGACCAGTCTGGCCAATATGGTAAAATCCTGTCTCTACTAAAAACTTAAAAATTAGCCAAGTGTGGTGGTGCACACCTATAATTCCAGCTACTCAGTAACTGAGGCAAAAGAATTGCTTGAACCCAGGAGGCAGAGGTTGCAGTGAGATCATACCACTGCACTCCAGCCTGGACAACAGAGCAAAACCCTATCAAAACTCCAAAACCTAAAATGCAATAAAAAAATATATTTAAAAAAAAGAAAGAAAAGGAGGAAGGAAGGAAGGAAGGAGGGAAGGAAGGAAGGGAAAGAAAGAAAGAAAGAAAAAATAAAGAGAGCAAGAGAAAGAAAGAGGGAGGTAGGGAGGGAAGAAAGGAAGAAAGAAAGAGAAAGAATGAAAGAAATAAGTGAACTTCAATATTTTAAATGTGCTATACTTAAACAAATTACTCTCACAAAAACTCAAAAAAATTAAAAATCCAGAAATATATTAAGAATATATTAAGAAACTCAGAAATATATTAGAATCCAGAACTATAATTGAGGCAAATCTTTGGCAAAAACCACTAGTTTAGCTTTGGTTCATTAAAAACAGCTCTGTTGTCTTCAACTTATCAATGTTAAAGATAATACAACCATACTTTTTATTTTACGTGGGTATGGTTTTTTCTTAAACCTACACAGGTTTGCTGATCAAATAAGTTAGCATTACTTCTACATGATTTAAGATAATGAAAATGTAAATTTTGTTTAGCTAAATTGAATCATTCTGATTAATTTTATTTCAAAAATAATTAAGCTTTATAGTAAGTAGACGACATTAATTTCCGAGATATTTAATTAACTTAAAACTTGAATTGATAGAAACTTGAGATAACTCATAGATAATCATTGGATACTGAGATATAAGGAAAGCAGAATACTGAAATGTTGATTATGAAGTATAATTTTAAGTTATATAATTTTGCTTCTTATTTTTACATGCTATAGAAAGATAGGTATATTTGTCATTTTTAGATGTAAAAGCAATGTGTTCTGGCAGCCAAAACTTGTAGGATGAGCTTCACTGATCTGCTAAAATGCTGTATATTACAGACAAGACTCAATTATCTACTACCTATCCCCATTTTCTCTCTGAAATAAAAGTGAATTATTTTCATTAAAAATTATCATTAATATGAGCATTTGCAACTATTCTAGGAAAAATCAAAACAGAAAAATTCAACTATGTATGTGCTTTTATATCATCAAGAAGAAAGGAGTCATTTTGCATTAAAGCCGTGGTTCTCAGTCTTTCTGCTCTCCAGATCTCTTTACACTCTTGAGACCCCAAAGATCTTTTACTTATGTGGGCTATCAATATTTAACATACTGGAAATTGAAACTGAAAAAAAATTTAAAGATTAATTCATAGAAAGAGTAATGATGGACACACTGCATGTTAACAAAAATAACATCTTAATTTTAGTATGAAGTTAGTTTTGCCCTAAAGGAACTATGAAATCTAACCTAAAGTGTCTATATGTTCCAGGACATAAAAGAGCATAATAAAGAACAAAACTCAGTAAGTGACTTTTGTTTCCTTTGGTTTATAATACCTGAACCTGAAAAGGAGTTATGAAGTACATTAAAATCTTAGCGAAGTTCATGCAGTTTTGATGGGTTTGCTTCCTTGGTTACCGATTGACACCTTCACCCATCATTAGGTAATTTATTATCTTCTCTGTATTCTGCCTAGATAACAAAGAATAATTTTCTGTGCTTTATGTTGACTTTTTGTACTTTTTTTTTTTTTTTTTTTTTTTTTTTTTGACACGAAGTTTCACTGTAGTCACCCAGGCTACAGTGCAATGGTGCAATCTCAGCTCACTGCAGCTCCACCTCCCGGATTCAAGTGATTTCCCTGCTTTGGCTTCACGAGTAGCTGGGAAGACAGATGTGCACCACCACACCCAGCTAATCTTTGTATTTTTAGTAAAGACAGGGTTTCACCACTTTGGCCAGGCTGGTCTCAAACTTCTGACCTCAGGTAATCCACCCTTCTCAACCTCCCAAAGTGCTGGGATTATAGGCATGAGCCACCGTGCCCAGCCCGTACTCTTAAGTACCTAAGAAAAAAAGGGAGGGCTGGGCACGTGGTTCACACCTGTAAAACCCAGTACTTTGAGAGGCGGAGGCGGATGGATCACTTAAAGCCAGGAGGAGTTCAGTTCGACACTGGCCTGGTCAACATGCTGAAATTCCCTCTTTACTAAAAGTACCAAAAAAAAAAAAAAAATAGCCAGGCGTGGTGGCACGCACCTGTAGTCCCAGCAGAATCACTCGAAGCAGGGAGTCAGACTTTGCAGTGAGCCAAGATTGCGCTACTGCACTCCAGCCTGGCAACACAGCGAGACTCCATCAGAAAGAAAGAAAAGAAAGAGAAAGAAAGAAAGAAAGAAAGGAAGGGAGTGGGGGAGGGAGGGAGAGGGGGAGGGGAGAGGGACGGTGGGAAGGAAGGAAGGAAGGAAGCAAGGAAGGAAGGAAGGAAGGAAGGAAGGAAGGAAGGAAGGAAGGAACGGAAGGGTGAGCTAGTACTAGCCAGGGTGTGGCTTTGTCCCAGTGGCTTGATGTCTGTACTGGGATACGTCGTGTAAGAGCCAGGAGAAAACTGCAGGGTAACTCTGACCACAAGAGCAACAGCTCTCTGAAAAGAGGTTGGCCTGGTACCCAGCTCCAAGGAGGAAGCTAAATAATTGTTAATTCACTTTCTAATTCAGTTAGGAGCTACTCCAGAATGTGGAGGGAGAGGAACTCAGCTCAGCTCCTTTCAGCCACTGCCAGCAGATACCAAAGGAAGCCAGACCTGGCTGTGACTGGAGAAGAGTGAATGCCCCAGAATGTCCTCTCACTGAGAAGTAATTAAAACTATTTCTCTAGAACATGATACTTGACCAGGATGTCTGTTCATTTCTTTAAGCACAAAAGCCAGCACTGTCTAAACTAATTTCACAATTGTTCAAGACGAACATCTGTAGTTACACACTGGCCACTCCACCAAAGCTGCTCACCTGTATGTAGCACCCCATCGGTCCACAGAGTAAACTTGCAGCTTTCACTTAAATTCAAGTTTGGTTTGTTTTAAATACGGTATGCTAGACAATGATGGGGACTGAAGTCTGCCTAAGCTCCCTTCAAGCAAAGTGAATTCCAGTAATAAAGTAGGTGGGGAATATGGTCTCAATTAAAAATAGGTATATAGTTGTTGGGCACAGTGGCTCAGGCCTGTAATCCCAGCACTCTGGGAAGCCAAGGTGGACGGATCATGAGGTCAGGAGATTGAGACCATCCTAACCAACATGGTGAAACCTCATCTCTACTAAAATACAAAAAATTAGGCAGGTATGGTGATGTGTGCCTGTAGTCCCAGCTACTCAGGAGGCTAAGGCAGGGGAATCGGTTGACACTGGGAGGCAGAGGTTGCAGTGAGCTGAGATTGTGCCACTGCACTCCAGCCTGGTAACAGAGAGTCTGTCTCAAAAAAAAAAAAAAAAAAAAAAGACAATCAGCTGCCATCCGAGGAGCTGAGGAAGCCTAGAACTCTCAGGAACAGTCCTTTGAGGGGCACTCAGGATGGTCCAGCGTTTGGCATACCAACATAGGCATTCCTACAAAACAGCCTCCAACAAAACTAGGCTGTCCTGAACCCCTGGTAATAGAATTGTTTACCTTTATACCAAGAAGGTTGGGAAACCACCAGAATCTGCACGTGGCACGTGCCCAGGCAGACTTTGAGGGGTTCGTGCTATAAGACCTAAAGTTCTTATGAGATTGTCCAAAACAAAGAAACTTGTCAGCAGGGCCTATGGTGGTTGCATGTATGCTAAATGTGTTCGTGACAGGATCAAGCGTGCTTTCCTTATCAAAGAGCAGAAAATCCTTGTGAAAGTGCTGAAGGCACAAGCACAGTCAGAAAGCTAAATAAAAAAATGATACTTTCTTGAGCAATGAAAAGACTTGCCAAACACACACACACACACACACACACACACACACAAAACAAACAACAGAAATATGTATGTAGTGAGTGGAAACTGAGCAGGCAATATCTACTGTAGGATTCAGTATAAACTGCCTTGGCTGAGCAGTCTGTTGGGAACCTCTATGTCACTAGCTATGTTTTCTTTTATTCTTGGACTGCTCAGATTTCTCTAAAAGACTCTTTAAATCTACTGTCTGGAAGGTGAGGCTCTGGCTACCAGAGATCCAGGGTCCAGTGGAGCTAGAAAGCCAGAGGTTTCCATATTCAAGTCAAGAGCAAGACCAAGAATGAGTTAAGTGGAATTTAGTACTCCTTCTTTTTTTTTTTTTTTTTTTTTCCTGAGATGGAGTCTTGCCCTGTCACCCAGGCTGGAGTGCAGTGGCGTGATCTCAGCTCACTGCAACCTCTGCTTCCCAAGTTCAATCGATTCTCCTACCTCAGCCTCCCAAGTAGCTGGAATTAAAGGCGCACGCCACCACATTCAGCTAATTTTTTTTTTCTTTATCTTTAGTAGAGGTGGGGTTTCATCATGTTGGCCAGGCTTATCCCGAACTCCTGACCTTGTGATCCACCTGCCTCAGCCTCGCAAAGTGCTGGGATTACAGGCATGAGCCTGGCAGAATTTAGCACTCTCCTTGGCTTATTTTATGCCTCTAATCCATGTTAATTCATTTCCTTTCTCCTCTTTTATGTCAAATAGTTCCCAACCTATTATAAAATTTCATCTTCTCTAAACTAGTGATCTAGCTAAATGTTTATAGTGACTTTTGGTCTTAGTCAAAAATAAATACAATTATAACCTCTATTTCCGAATACTGTGTGGTAGGGAAACAAGGTTTTGCATGGTTTGTTCCCAAAGGAGAAAAAATAGGAAGAAAGAGCATGGCTGAAGAGGGAAATTCAACCAATGTTGCAAGAGGCTAGGAGATTGGAGAAAATCATGGAGCTATGGGAGCTTCAGAGGGTTCAAGGGGGGCCCAGGTCTGTTTGGTCCCACTGACTAGAAGGGACCACAGGGCAAGGACTGGCTCACTCTCTGAGGGAAAGTCGTGGTTGTGGGGCCATTGTTCCGAGGGACACAGGGTTTGGAAAAAGCAGGAGACCAGCGGTGTCAAGAGAAGAAAGAATTGTTATGTCAGGAGAAGACTGCTGGAGAATACTGGTCTTGGGAGACCAGATTTTAAGCTTCATACAAGACAATGTTTTAAAAAGCATTACTCAAGGGTAATTGGTATAAAGTGCACATATTTTACCTATACAATTTGTTAGGTTTTAATATAGTTAGGTACCCATCAACCATCACCACAATCAAGATGGTGAACATATCCATCACTCCGCAAAGTTTCCTTGTTCCTCTTTATAACTGTGCACTCTTGCCCTCCTCATCCTCCACACCACAAGGAACCACTGATCTGCTGTCACTGCAGATCGTTTGCGTTTTCTATGTTTGTATAATAGAATCATACAGTATGTACTCTTTTTTCTGGCTTCTTTCACTTAGCATAATTATTTTGATATTCATATATATTGTATATATCAATGTTCATGATTTTTCTAATTCTTTCTCTTTTTTTTACTGTACTTTAGCTTCTGGGTTACATGTGCAGATCATGCAAGATTGTTGCATAGGTACATTCATGGCAAGGTTGTTTGCTGCCTCCATCCCTCCATCACCTACACCTGACATTTCTCCCCACATTATCCCTCCCCACCCTCCCCCCACTATCCCTCCCCTAGCTCCCCTGAGTGTGTGATACTCCCCTCTCTGTGTCCACATGGTCTCATTGTTCAACACCCACCTATGAGTGAGAACATGCAGTGTTTGATTTTCTGTTCTTGTGTCAGTTTGCTGAGAATGATGGTTTCCAGGTTCATCCATGTCCCTACAAAGGACACAAACTCATTGTTTTTTATGGTTGTATAGTATTCCATGGTGTATATGTGCCACATTTTCCTTGTCCAGTCTATCACTGATGGACATTTGGGTTGTTTCCAGATCTTTGCTATTGTAAATAGTGCCATGATGAACATGCGTGTGCATGTGTCTTTATAACAGAATGATTTATAGTCCTTTGGGTATATACTCAGGAATGGAATTTCTGGGTCAAATGCAATTTCTATTTCCAGATCCTCGAGGAATCGCCACACTGTCTTCCACAATGGTTGAACTAACTTACACTCCCACCAACAGTGTAAAAGTGTTCCTATTTCTCCACATCCTCTCCAGCATCTGTTGTCTCCAGATTTTTTAATCATTGCCATCCTAACTGGAGTGAGATGGTATCTCAATGTGGTTTTGATTTGCATTTCTCTAATGACCAGTGATGATGAGCATTTTTTCAATATGTTTGTTGGCCTCATAAATGTCTTCTTTTGAAAAGTGTCTGTTCATATCCTTTGTCCACTTTTGAATGGGTTTATTTGTTTTTTTCTTGTAAATCTGTTTTAGTTCTTTGTAGATCCTGGATATTAGCCCTTTGTCAGATGGGTAGATTGCAACATTTTTATCCCATTCTGTTGGTTGCCGGTTCACTCTGATGATGTTTCTTTTGCTGTACAGAAGCTCTGAAGTTTAATTAGATCCCATTTGTCTGTCTTGGCTTTTGTTGCCATTGCTTTTGGTGTTTTAGTCACAAAGTCCTTGCCTATGCCTATGTCCTGGATGGTTTTGTCTAGGTTTTCTTCTAGGGTTTTTATGGTGTTAGGTCTTACATTTAAGTCCTTAATCCTTCTGGAGTTAATTTTGGTGTAAGGTGTCAGGAAGGGGTCCAGTTTCTGCTTTCTCCACATTGCCAGCCAATTTTTCCAACACCATTCATTAAACAGGGGATCCTTTCCCCATTGCTTGTTTTCATCAAGTTTCTCAAAGATTAGATGGTTGTAGATGTGTGGTGTTGTTCCAGAGGCCTCTGTTCTGTTCCATTGGTCTATGTCTCCATTTTGATATCAGTACCATGCTATGCTGTTTTGATTACTGTTGCCTTGTAGTATAGCTTGAAGTCCAGCAGCATGATGGCGCCAGCTTTGTTCTTTTTGCTTAGGACTGTCTTGGCTATGCGGGCTCCCTTGTGGTTCCATATGAAGTTTAAAGTGTTTTTTTCCAGTTCTGTGAAGAAGGTCATTGGTAGTTTGATGGGGATAGCATTAAATCCATAAATTACTTTGGGGCAGTATGGTCATTTTCATGATATTGATTCTTCTTAACCATGAGCATGGAATGTTTTTCCATCTGTTTGTGTCTTCTCGTATTTCCTTGAGCAGTAGTTCATAGTTCTCCTTGAAGAGGTCCTTTACATCCTTTGTTAGTTGTATTTCTAGGTATTTTATTCTCCTTGTAGCAATTGTGAATGGGGATTCACTCTTGATTTGGCTCTCTGTTTGTCTGTTATTGGTGTATAGGAATGCTTGTGATTTCTGCACATTGATTTTGCATCCTGAGACATCGCTGAAGTTGCTTATCAGCTTAAGGAGAGTTTGGGCTGAGATGATGGGGTCTTCTAAATATACAATCATGTCATCTGCAAATAGAGGCAATTTGACTTCATCCTTTCCTAATTGAATACTCCTTCTTTCTTTTTCTTGCCTGATTGCTCTGGCTAAAACTTCCAATGCTATATTGAATAAGAGTGGTGAGAGGGCATCCTTGTCTAGTGCCAGATTTCAAAGGGGATGCTTCCACTTTTTGCCCACTCAATGTGATACTGGCAGTGGGTTTGTTGTAAATTGCTTTTATTCTTTTGTGATATGTTCCATCGATACATAGTTTATTGAGAGTTTTTAGCATAAAGAGCTGTTGAATTTTGTCAAAGGCCTTCTCTGCATCTATTCAGATAAACATACAGTTTTTGTCTTTGGTACTATTTATGTGGTGGATTACATTAATGGACTTGCATATGTTGAACCAGTCTTGCATTCCCAGGATGAAGCCTACTTGATCGTGATAGATAAGCTTTTTGATGTATACTATTGCAATCAGTTTGCCAGTATTGTATTGAAGATTTTTGCATGTATGTTCATCATAGAGACTGGCCTGAAGTTTTCTTTTTTTGTTGCGTCTCTACCAGGTTTTGGTATCAGGATGATGTTGGTCTCATAAAATGAGTTGGGGAGAATTCCCTCTTTTTGTATTGTTTGGAATAGTTTCAGAAGGAGTGGTACCAGCTCCTCTTTGTATGTCTGGTAGAATTCGGCTGTGAACCCATCTGGACCTGGACTTTTTTTGGTTGGTAGGCTCTTAATTGCTGCCTCAACTTCAGACATTGTTATTGGTCTATTCAGGGTTTCAACTTCTTCCAGGGTTTAGACTTGGGAGGATGCAAGTGTCCAGGAATTTATCCATTTCTCAGGTTTACTGGTTTAAGTGCATAGAGTTGTTTGTAGTAATCTCTGATGGTAGTTTGTATTTCTGTGGGATGAGTAGTGATATCCCCTTTATCATTTTCTATTGCATCTATTTGATTCTTCTCTATTTTCTTTTTTATTAATCTGGCTAGTGGTCTGTCTATTTTGTTGACCTTTTCAAAAAACCAGCTCCTGGATTTATTGATTTTTTGAAGGGTTTTTTGTGTGTGTGTGTGTGTCTCTATCTCCTTCAGTTCAGCTCTGATCTTAGTTATTTCTTGTCTTCTGCTAGCTTTTGAGTTTTTTTTATCTTGCTCCTCTAGCTCTTTCAATTTTGATGATAGGGTGTCGATTTTAGATCTTCCCTCACCTCTCATGTGGGCATTTATTGCTATAAATTTCCCTCTTGACACTGCTATGAATGTGTCCCAGAGATTCTGGTACATTGTGTATTCATTCTCATTGGTTTCGAAGAGCATCTTTATTTCTGCCTTCATTTCATTGTTTATCCAGTCAACATTCAAGAGGCAGTTGTTCAGTTTCCATGAAGTTCTGCAGTTTTTAGTTAGTTCCTTAATCCTAAGATCTAATTTGATTGCACTGTTGTCTGAGAGACTGTTTGTTATGATTTCTGTTCTATTGCATTTGCTAAAGAGTGATTTACTTCCAATTATGTGGTCAATTTTAGAGTAGGTGTGATGTGGTGCTGAGAAGAATGTATATTCTGTGGATTTGGGGTGGAGAGTTCTGCAGACGTCTGTTAGGTTCACTTGTTCCAATTCTGCATTCAAGTCCTGGAAATCCTTGTTGCTTTTCTGTCTTGTTGATCTGTCTAATATTGACAGTGGAGTGTTAAAATTTCGCACGATTATTGTGCGGGACTCTAAGTCTCTTTGTAGGTCATTAAGAACTTGCTTTATGTACCTGGGTGCTCCTGTATTTGGTGCATATTTATTTAGGATAGTTAGCTCTTCTTGCTGCATTGTTCCTTTCACCATTATGTAATGCCTTTCTTTGTCTTTTTTGATCTTTGTTGGTTTAAAGTCCATTTTATCAGAGACTAGAATTGCAACCCCTGCTTTTTTGTTGTTCTCCATTTGCTTGGTAGATCTTCAATCTCTTTATTTTGAGTCTATGTGTGTCTTTGTGTGTGAGATGGATCTCCTGAATACAGCACACCAATGGGTCTCGACTTTGTACCCAGTTTGCCAGTCTGTGTCTTTTGATTGGGGTATTTAGGCCATTTACATTTAATGTTAATATTGTTATGTGTGAATTTGATCCTGCCATTTTGTTACTCGTTGTTTGTTTTGCCTGTTGGTTGATGCAGTTTCCTCATTGTGTTGTTGGTCTTTACCTTGGGTTCGTTTTTGCAGTGGCTGGTACTGGATGTTTTTTCCATGTTTATTGCTTCCTTCAGGAGCTCTTGTAAGGCAGGTCTGGTGGCACTGAAATCTCTCAGTAATTGCTTGTCCATAATGGATATTATTTCTCCTCCACTTATGAAGCTTAGCTTGGCTGGATATGAGATTCTGGGTTTGAAAGTTCTTTTCTTTAAGGATGTTGAATATTGGCCCCCACTGTCTTTCGACTTGTAGGGTTTCTGCTGAGAGATCTGCTGTGAGTCTGATGGGCTTTCCTTTGTGGGTAACCCAACCTTTCTCTCTGGCTGTCTTTAGCATTTTTTCCTTCATTTCAACCCTGATGAATCTAATGATTATGTGCCTTGGGGTTGCTCTTCTTAAAGAGTATCTCTGTGGGGTTCTTTGTATTTCCCCATATTTGAATGTTGGCCTGTTTTGCTAGGTTGGGGAAGATCTCCTGGATAATATCTGGAAGAATGTTTTCCAGCTTGGATTCATTTTCCCTGTCCTCTTCAAGTACACCAATCAAGCATAGATTAGGTATTTTCACATAATCTCGTATTTCTCGGAGGCTTTGTACATTTCTTTTTGGTCTTTTTTCCCTTTTCTTGCCTTCTCTTTTTATTTCATTGAGTTGATCTTCAATCTCTGACATCCTTTCTTCTGCTTGATTGATTTGGCTATTGAAACTTGTATATGCTTCACAAAGTTCTCATGCTGTGTTTTTCAGCTCCATCAAATCGTTTATGTTCTTCTCTAGGTTTGTTATTCTAGTTTGCATTTCATCTAATATTTTTTCAAGGTTCTTAGTTTCTTTGCATTGGGTTAGAACATGTTCTTTTAGCTCAGAGAAGTTTGTTATTTCCCATCTTCTGAAGCCTGCTTCTGTCAACTCATCAAAATCATTTTCTGACCTGTTTTGTTGCCTTGCTGGTGAGTGATTGTGATCCCTCTGGGGAAGAGAGGCATTCTGGACTTTGAGGTTTTTATCCTTTTTGTACTGGTTTCTTCCCATCTTAGTGGCTTTGTCTATGTTTGATCTTTGAAGTTGGTGATTTTGGGTGGGATCTCTGAATGGTTGTCCTTTCTGTTAAAGTTGGGGTTATTTCTCTTGTATGAGGCTTTTTTTTTTAACACAGGTGTCAGTGTGCCACTTGAGATAGTCTGTCCATTGTCTGCCTGTGGAAGCGCTGCTGGGCTGCCTCTGTCTCAGCCAGGCTCCTGTTTATTCTTCACCTGATTTCCACTTATGCTGGTGAGATTAGCCCCAGCCTTCCCAGTGGCGGGCTTCTTTCCCTCTGCCGAGCCCGCTGCACCTGCATGGAGCTCCGTCTGATGTGTTAACTGCGAAAATCTCCTGGGAGAGTTATTTCGGTTGCTGGATCTTGTGGGGGTAGGGCCTGTCTGGCCATATCCCCCTCCCTGCTTTCAACTCTCCCTTCTGTGGGATGGGCAGTTCCTTCTCGCAAGCTTTCTTGATGTTAGTCCAAGTCTCTGCCCTGGTCTGTGCTGACCAGACACCAGTCTGGCTGGGGCTGCCAGCCTGGGCTGTCACCCAGGTCTGCAACTCAGGGCAGTTCTCAGCCAGGCAGCATTTCCTGGGCTGTGTGCTGCTGAAGTCTCAGAGTGTAACGCTGTATCTGATTCAGAGTACAAAGGAGGTGATGATCCCTGATCCTCCATGCCAGATACACTTTCCAGGTGGGACAGTGCCCCACCTTGCCTTGGCTTTCCCCCTTTGGGTTGCTTTTGATGCCTTCTTTTGGGTTAATCCTGCTGTTCTACCAGTCCTTTTGGAATTAACCTTTAGAGACACAAATATTGCTCTGGTTCTGTGTCTCACTCAGTGGGAGCTGCACTCCAGAGAAGCTCCCTTTCAGCCATCTTGGTCCCCTGCTCAATATTCATTTTTTTCTTTTTTTTTTTTAATTTATTTTACTTTTGGTGCATACTATATCTGGCATTTCTCCCCATGTTATCCCTCCCCATCCTCCCCTCCCTCCCCACCCTCCATTGTCTCTCCCTTACCCCCCCAACTGTCCCCTGTGTGTGATGCTCCTTTCCCTGAGTCCACATGTTCTCGTTGTTCAACACCCACTTATGAGTGAGAACATACAGTGCTTGGCTTTCTGTTCTTGGGTCAGTTTGCTGAGAATGATGGTTTCCAGATTCATCCAAGTCCCTACAAATGACACAAACTCATTGTTTTTTATGGCTGCATAGTATTCCATGGTGTATATATACCACATTGTCTTTGTCCAGTCTATCACTGATGGGTATTTGGGTTGGTTCCAGGTCTTTGCTATTGTACACAGGGCTGCATTGAACATATGTGTGCATGTGTCTTTATAGTAGAACGATTTATAGTTCTTTGGGTATATACCCAATAGTGGGATTGCTGGGTCAAATGGAATTTCTATTTCTAGATCCTTGAGAAATCGCCACACTGTCTTCCACAATGGTTGAACTAATTTACACTCCCACCAACTGTGTAAGAGTGTTCCTGTTTCTCCACATCCTCTCCAGCATCTGTTGTCTCCAGATTTTTTAATGAT